>JAYRBW010136691.1:0-15451 GCA_036023295.1 Invenusta paracnida
GAGGAGTTTCTTTAAATTACTAAGGAACAACTCAATCTTACTTTGAAATAATAAAAAAAGTTAGAACTGTTTCACTTCAGATAAATATTGTTAATTGGGAGTTCATCGAGATTGCTACAGCTCCTTGAGTTAGGGTGGATTTTATATTCAACCCTTAATTTTGAATCTAAATCTATATCAATATATTATGTCGCAAAACAAAAGCTATATCGAGATACAAATAGGATCGGCATTTTAGTATAAATTTACAAGCAAATTTCTAAGCATTTTATTTGAAACAGAATTTGAACGAAAACTCGTTTTTAATGAAAAACTCTTTTTGCGGATTATGTCATGAAAAACCTTTTTGAAAAACCCTTTCTATTGAAAAACCATTTTTAGCTGAAAAACCCTTTTTTTAACAGAGCAAACTCTAGAACTTGACAGATATCTCAGAAAACGGAAGCCCATCATAAGCAAAGCAGCACCATGGACAGGAAGTAGGAAGAATACCAGCTTCAACACCAATATCAATCTAACTATCTCCAAGAAAGACCTCTAAAAAACCAACAGGCGAACACCCAAAACATTCCGAACCACGCTACCACCAGTCAATATCGAAATATGAACAGACGGGTAGCGATTAAGAGCACCGAACTAGGAGGTTATACACTAAAAAGGCGCTTTTAACACAAGAGGTGAGATCGCCAACCAGTCGGCCGGACGCTACAGTTCCAACTACCACGCACAACTGACTGCAATAATCCCGTCGACCGCGTGCCTCATGTCAAACAAGAACAACATCAAAAGCGCTCGTATCCTACCGGATAGCCAATCTGCAATCGAAAGCCTGTCAGAAGGACCACACAACAAGGAGAGGTACCTGATGAATAAAAAATCACACTTCATCATCCAAAATTTGGACAGCCAGTTCCATTTTCAATGGGTACCCTCCTGCACGTCGGCACCCATATGAATGAAGAAGCTGACAAAGTCACTAATCTGGACCAAAATAATATCGAAATGGGGCTAGAAGTAGCAGCTAAACACACACAAAGACACCACATAAATATCTGGAAAGACCAGACAAACAGCGGAAGTGAATAGCATAGAAGAAAATGCGGTAGCAAAACTCTAACGAAAGAGGTTAAAGACAAGATACAGAGACACAAATCCGTCCCCCACACAAAGTTAGAGAGAACCGTCACGGGGTTGACCCCCGTCAAAACTTAGAGATAGCGAGATTAGCTTGAGAGATTTTAGCAAATCTAGTCATTAATTCTAAGGAGAATAAACCTATCTTTGATAGCTAATAAATAATGCTAAAGTGCTCACTAGAATAAAAAGCTCACTATTTAGTATCAATAAAATCTTCAAGCGCAAAGGGTCAAAATACACTTAAGTTGAACTATTTAAAAGGTGTTACTTTTTTTAGATACTTTAGAGGCCAATTTTGATGAAAAGGTGTTTTTAGCTATTATTCTTCAAATTTCCGTACTTCTGTAAAAATGTGCCATTGTCAAGAATGTTATCAGATTTTTTTGTTGTTCATCAATGGCTGAATTATGTATTTTTAAGATGTAATATTTTGACTTAGTCGTTTCTCGGCTTTCATTTATGCGACGTCGTTTTTGTTTTCATATAATTATTTTTGATATTTTGTACAATAAAGTAGTAATATATATATAACAAAACAAAAAAGTCTAAAAAATGAAAACAAATAAAACTTAATATTATAAATTAAACTTAATATGTATAAGTAAAATTAAAAGTAGTCATGTTAGGCCTTTTATTCTCTATTTCATTAGTTACATCAAAATAAAATAATTAATATAAATTTTCAATAAATATGACAATTCCAAAAAATAACTTATTTTTGTCAGCTTTACGCCTTAGTATTTAAATTTAGGTTTTGTTAAAATCAATAATGCTATTCAAAATTATTGACAGCTTATTAATCTACATTATATTAACATTTACATATATTTTAGTAGACTCACTTAGTTCCATTTAATTTGGCAGAATGCAGCAAACTATGTCTCAAAGCGTTGTTTTGTTTAATAATAAACTAGAAAAACTTAACTACAAATTTTTAAATATTGGTTTACTTCCTTATCCATCATTTTTCGGAACTATACAAGATCTTACTTCATCCAATAGATCATCAGAAGATTTGCTATTAATTACCATTATCACTACACACTATCTTCAGCATGACATTGAGCTTCTCATGTGTGGAGTGACGGAATTTTTGGCAGAAATATTACAAAAACGAGCCGCTCTTTTGGAATGTTTGTCAAATTCACATTATCGCATTAGGAAACTTCTTACATCCGAATTTATGTCGAAGCTCTCACAGGTTGACGAATTCTTAGAAGATATAACTAGTGTTTTGAAAAATGAATATTATTTGAAAACTTTGCTTCGAGAATTTCATGCTTATTTATGTAACAAACGAAATCACTGGAAAACATTACCATATTTGACAGAATATTTTAGATACATACCCACAGAAGTAAAAAAGCCTATTCCTATTTACGAATGCGTTTTTTTACCAATAAATAAAAATAACGACTTATTGAACGAAAACTTATTGGATACAATAGAAAGAAGATATTTCTGCTGTGTTAATGTTTCATCTGATAGTATTATTTATGATGACAAAAGGAGTCTCTGTATTGAAATTTCCTACGATCCCCTCAGAACACAGAAAATTGCGTCCGCTTTTGGATATTTAAGTAACAGTTGGTGTAAAATTCAAGGCCTTACCAAGGATTCTCCCTTACCGCAGTTTGTACGCAGGATAACTTTAACCGATATTAGTGAATATAATGTTGACGTAAATCCACTGCTCATCCAGAAAAAAACGGGGGAATATATAACAAACCAGCCAAAAATAACATCGATAAACAATTGTGCCTTTTCATGCGCTAAAGTGAAAGACATGTACAAAAAGATTTCTCCACAACAGAGTGTTGTGACTAGATCTAGTGGTGATCAAGTTTCTTCTTCACCAATTAGCTCCCTTAATATGGTGTCAGATCGTAAGTCTGCCCGTCGATCATCGGTTTCCTCTAGTTTAGCAGGATCTAGACTAAGGAAACCAACAGTTTTAACAGACGAAAAATTAAGAAAATTACCAGTTTTAAAATGCACTAAACTAATCGAAAAACAAAGCCCTCAGTACAATGCTCCAGTTCCAGTTCCAGTAAACAATAGCAAATCTATAAATGTGGGTAAAACTAAAATAAAATCTTTACAAATTTTGCCACCGAGTATTCATAGAAGATCTGTTTCAGGTCGTTTACAATTAAGTATGCCAACTGGTAGTAAGGATTTACATTTTAATAAACCAATTAGAAGAAACACTGGTCTCACACCTGAAAAAATGACTCCCCCGGTCCCAACTGCAAAATTGTCTACTACTACATTTACTTCAAAATCGTCAACAGTTTCAGATAAATCTATCATTTTGAAATCAACCACTCCTGGAAATGTCAATGGTGGTTCAACACTTAAAGTAAAACGTCCCAATTCTAGTAAAACGGCAAATTTCGATAAAAATTACGCTACACAAAAACAACAGTATAAAGTAAATACATCCGGTGACAATGACGATATTATAGCGAAACAGAACGACCTTTATATTGAATCAAAACCTTCTCCCAATATAAAGAGTGATAAAAATTGTAATAAAATTAAAAAGGATTGTAGTAATGACAGAATAATTGACCAGTCCACAATCCCTCCTAAACACAGTACGAGAAAGTATATTAATGGATTTACAGATAAGGCAAAACAACTTGATATTGAACAATTAATCAGTAAGTCAGAAGAAAGTGGTGATATTGATGATAATTTGGTTAACAAAAAAATAGTTCCTTTTGAGGATAACATTGCATTTAGAATCAAGAGTAAGCTAAGAAAGTTTAATATATTTGTCGACAATGATGTTGATTAAATGCAAATCGTTATCATTTGAGAAGTATATATTTAAGTCTTTGCTGTCTGTCGAACGTCTAAAAATTGTTCTAAGGGAGTGTTGTGTGATTTCCCAATGGAACCGACGTATCGAATGTTTTGGGTTTCTTATAAATAATTTATTTTCATTAATTTAATTTACATTTTTGTTCATGTCTTGTATATTTAACAGCATAACAATACACTAAAATATAGAAATAACAATTTCTAAATTAGCTTATTATTGACTTTCTAAAATGTGACCTTCATTCTATTTATTTAACTGCAATTCTTTGTTCAAATTGGTCTATATGTATTTAGGTGAATATAATTAAAACATAATAGATAATGGCTTACTCTAAATTACTAGGAATCAACCCAATAAACATGACAATGATTATAGGAGAACGTCACTCCGCTTACTTTCTTCAAAATCTTTGATAAACATATAACGGAAAGGAAATCTACAAATTTCCTTTTGTAATAAGTTCTTAGTAGTAACTGAATCAATTAAATTCTTGGTATTTTATTGTCAAGACGTATAAAAGGCGCATAAAAACGAGTGGTAAGATGTGAAAGTGAAAAAACAAAATTTGTTTAAATTTTGACAAACAAATTTTCATCATAGCAAAAATGATAACTAATTTGATAACATCCTCCCCCTAGCTTTTAATTAAGGTAGAATTAGTGGTCATGTGAGCCATCATCTAGGCTAAATTTAAGAACTTTCCATCATCAATCCATGTGATTAAAACGATCTCGAAAATGTCCTGAAATCAGTCATTTTGACAGATTCTTTTCTAAATAGTAGACACGGCTGAAATGATGCATCGTTGAAAATCTGGCTATACCCTTTGATATTCCACTTAATGAAGATATTTAGTGGAACACACAATTATAAAATGGTTAAAAAGAACTTCAAAAGTAGTTCGGTCTGTATTAAATGTATTTATTATTTCTAGCTGATTATGTATATAAATTACTTTTCAATTATTTATATAAATGAAAAGTAATTGGCATAATCAGCGATAGTTTTATTTTTTTTAAAACAAGCAAAACGTTATTATTATTATGGCATGATAAATTCTATTTTCTAATAATTTTTGTTTCAACAGGCTCCATAAAACAAAGATTAAAAAATATATATATGCGGCAGTATCGTAAAGCCACGAAAAAAGCGGCAACAAAATCCTTAAGATAAAGCGAATAGGTCTACTTTTGGCAGCTAATATCAGGATAAACTCATATAGATCAGATTACTAACTAATATAGAGAGACGACAAAACAATTTCTATTTCTATGGGTTAAACTACATTAAAAATCGTTGACTTCCGAGAGTAGTAATGTGAGGTGCAGCGCTAGAACAAAGACCTCTACCTCCCGACGAATCAAATCTGTTGGAGACTTCAGCCAATGGTAGAGTATAAAACGAATGCGCGCATCTGTTACAGCTCATTCTACTCTTGCTCACGCTACTAGACGGCTATCTTCTTACTCCTCTCAAGATGTCACAATTTATTAACGAGCCACATCATCAACTGACGATGCCCTCTATTAAAGTGGGACCCTACCACTGCGCTAAGATGGGAGAACGGACTATTCACATGATCAATCTTACTACGCTGGACAATGACACTACCATACTCATCAAGTCTTTACAAGTTTCAAAGGCCCACTAACCAATGGTGAGGTCATCGAGTTCCCCCTGGTCAAGGACGAGATAGCGCCAGACGAGCCACGCGATTACCTATACGGGCCAACATTGGCTGGATAGTTTCTAGCCCAATAAAAGCTGCAAGGGCACCTCTCTCCTCTCGAGACGACTATTCTACCAAAGGATTTAAAATACCTATACTTGATAACACCAACCTTCTTTCCTACCTCAGACATATACTGGGTAGGATCGCGATTTGGTAGTGGTCTATCAGGAAATGTTTGTAGAAACCCCTCTTGTGCAGCTTGCGTGTATTTGTCACCATTTAAACACAAAATCTATAAGTACAATTTTGTTCATTTATTGTAGAGCAGACGAAGCCAATTTCTAATAACCAATAGAAATGCATCATCCAATCACTTACTGCCATTTATAGCTTAGCTATATCGATCAGCCTCTGCTATATATATCACTGTGTTAATCATTAAAATGATACATTTTAATGTTTTGTAAATCTAAATAAATCACTGCGGATAAACTTTTCGATCACCTTGAATACAGTCATTTCAGTTCAACAGACGATTTCTTTTATTATTAAAGATTTGAAAGCGCAATTTTTTTATAAATTTAAACGAAAGCCTAATTGCAAAATTCAATACGCCACACCATGCCTGGGTGCACTAGGATTCAAATGATACCAAATCAAGTCTAATAAAAAATACATAGTAAGTGCCCTAAAAGTCGGGTCACATAAACATGTCATACATTTCACTTTTAAATAGCAGGAATACAGAAAGATATATCTTTTGTAAGTGTTTCAACGATATATGTTTATACATATATTTTTATTGATACTGTGCAAAATGTAGTTATAAAATGTTATTGAAAAGTACGTTGACGCATACATATACGTATATTGTTTTTAAACAATGTTTTAAATAACCAAACTAAAAACATTAAACTACCAAACGAAATGTAAAGGGGATAGAAAACCAAACAATAATGGTAAATTGACCAGTAACACTTTATTCACTATAATGTGTATAGTATTCGCAGTAGATAGATCAGAATGATCAAATAAAATCAGACTAAAAGAAATGAGAGCGGATAAGGTACCAATAAAATAGATACAATCGGAATATCGACTTTACAAATAAGAAAAAATTACCAGTATTGGTAAACCTCAATTTGAACATAGGTGTTGATATATATTATTGTAAGAAATATAGTGTTAACTAACCTAACAAAATATGAATAAACGATATACATGTCAAATAGCGTATCTCAGCTCACTCTGAATATATAGAATAATAGCAATTGCTAACGTGACAGGGGGTTAGTTAGAATTAAACTTTCTACAGTTTTATTGCAGCAATTATTCAAAGACGTAGTGAAAAGGGAAAATTAAGAATAAATACATGACACAAGTATTTTACGGTTGAAAATATTATTGATATGGAAGATATTAATTCTATCAGTATTTTCCAGTTAGCAGTAGTGATGTACTCCGCTATTACACAAAGATCAAGAAAGTATTTGTTAAAGTAAAATTTATAATTATTGTGTGCAATAATCAATATGGTAGAATCATATAAATGCTAAGCTTGTAATGTGTAAGAAAACACGTCTGATGCATGTTAAGCAATAAAATAAAGGAGATAACGACGTGTTTTTAAAAAGTATTTATTGTTGTGCAGCCATTTAAAGAATTAATCAGAACCGCACTAGATAGTTTAAAGCCAGAAGACCAATTAATAGAAATGTTTAACATTAATTATGTATTTAATCAATTAATCAGTTCCAACAAAACTAACTGACCACACCATCATCCACAATAGGCAGGTAAACAACTAAGTTACAGTGAAATTACATTTCTCGGAGGAAAGAGAAGTAATAGATAGTACTGAAAAATTAATATTATAGTAACAGATCAACACACCAAGCAATGTATACACAGGTTGAGGGAGAAATTGATCAAAACGAGCGCTGCCAGGGTGATTTAGGGGATCAAGAATGTGTGTATGTATTATGACCTTAATAACAGTATTATATTCCGTAGATTTAGAGTAGCTTAATTTTTAGTTTAGATGCAGTTTTTAGGTGATGGGAAGCTGACGAGTCCAGAACAAAAACTGGTTTGGTTAGCTTGCTTGCGGGCTATGAGACAGGGAGGAAAGAACAGTTAGTAGGAAGGTCACACCATTTCGTCGTCGTCAAACTGCTCGCTGAGAAGAAAGTTTGCTGCGGCGTCTTCGTTCTTCTCACAGGCAAAATAGGCCTGGACGACGAGATTTTCGGGGAAACCAAGGGCCTTGAGTCTGTCAATAGCGGATCGATCGGCGCTAGACATCTCGATAACGATACCGCCGCCTCTCCCACCCTCGCCTCCACCGACCCCGCCTCCCTCAACCAAAGGACCTACGCTCTCGCCACCAATATCATCCAACTCTTCACCAACTGGCTCATTGAGGAACTGGAGGAAGCGCTGCTCATTGCTTTGTATCACCTGTCAATGAAAAATGGGTATTTACGCCATGATTATAAAGAAACTAAAGGTTGAATTGCATACAAAAATAGACATTACTTCATACCAGGGTGGCCATGCCAGTCGGCCTAAAAACTTTAGCATAAAGTATATGTTTTCTAACTGTAAGTATAGGTATCTATATAATTCCAAATGCTCTAAAACATATTTTAAGACATTAACACTTAACCGTCCTCATGGGGTCCGCGCGGACCCCAAGGTAGTTTTTTTGATTAATTAATTTTTTTCTGTAATAATGACTTGAGTGTTTCTGACATCTCTTATTGAACTGTTGTAAGTTACTATTGATTTTGATGAATAAATTTAACTGCTCATATATATAGAAAAAATAAGTAAAATAAAGGGTCTCCATTTTATGTTATATATAATTAATATGTATATCATATATACACATATATTGTATATTATACATGTAATATATATAAAGCAATAATAGTAGTTATCAATAAAACGTAATACGTATGTACAAAAAAGTCGTAATTCTTCAAAAAGTTCATAATTATAAAGCAATAATTATAGTTATCACTAAAACGTAATACATATGTACAAAAAAGTCGTAATTCTTCAAAAAGTTCGGATTGGTTATTGACAGTCATCACAAGAAACAGTAGTTTCTTTGATGCTATGTGGGGACATGTATGTCGTCCACATGTTGTGCAAGTAGTAGCCACTTTTCTGTCACTAACCCTAGGGCACAGCGACCTTTTGTTGCTACGTTATTTCGTGGACGTTGAACAGCAGGAGGGTCAAGCTGGAGAACAATTTCGATGCATTTCTTGGCTAACATTGTTGTTTGTTGAATCGTCAATCTGCGTCTCATATGTGGAGCAGCCAGGTCAAGGGCAAGAGTCTGCAGGAAGAGTCAAAACGGATCATTCTGAGAATTTGTTTGAATCGTTTGTGTAAATAATCCACACAGCTTTTAATCTACATAATTGTTCTTTTGGCAAATGGATTTTCCAACCTTTTCTGCCGTTGACCTAGATTTCGCGTGCGCCATATTATATATGTGTTGAGGCCCATAATATCTAACATATTACAGAAAAGGACTAGTGGCCATCTTCGAGATTTTCGGCGGGTAGAATAACAGCTGCACATCATATCAGTGATATCAACTCCACACTTGTTATGATTGTAAAAGTCAATCATTTCAGGGCGACCATTGATTTCAGCAGGGTTGTTGTGCATCGAGGATAAAACAACGACGGGTTTTGCATGTACTTTATCCTGATACGAAAGCAACGTTTTGACACCGCTGTAGCAATAAATAGTCGTTCCCTGTTCACGCCCGCGTTGAGTAATGTATTGAGGAATACATGTTCGACGATGAACTACAGTACCAACAAGTGTCATGTTTCTTGCTAGTAAATTATCAGCCAAGGAAGTCGATGTGAAGAATCTGTCCGTCACAATATTTCTTCCGTGCAAAACATTATTATCGAGGTGCTGCACTAAAGAGATAACAGCAGTTTCACCCACAAGTCTCTGCCGCGGACCATCAATTGGGCGGCCTGTGTAGATATTGCCTATTATGCAATAGCCTGTTGAACTGTCACTGGCCAACCATAGTTTAATTCCGTACTTACCGGGCTTTTTCGGCATGTACTGCCTGAAGGGACAATTACTCCTGAACTTAACTAGCTGTTCGTCAACTGTTATAGTTTCACCAGGTATAAAAAAGAGTTGCCATCTGGCTACAATCATATCAAAAAATTCACGAAGTGGTGCAGCTTTGTCTTCAAGTCGACGTTGGGGTCTTGTTCGTTTATCATCAAAACGGATCATTCTGAGAATTTGTTTGAATCGTTTGAGACTCATAGTAGCTTTGTAGAATGGCTTGCTGTGCACGGGATGCCACAAATCTTCGTAATTTTCCCTTGCTGAACAAGAAGTTCCCGCATAAAAAAGTAATCCAAGGAATGCCTTGAGTTCTATAAGTATTATCCACACATCGCCATTCAACTTCTGGATGTTCAATCTGAACACGCTCTCCTTCCTGATTAGTGTGTCTTATTATTTGATTAGCAATATCATCAGTTAAGAATAAATGAAAAGTATCTAACACAGTATTATTTGATTGGCGACACTGTTGAGTTATTCCCTGTGGGTGGTGAATAATGTTGCGGCATTGATGTTTGGCTATTATAGGTCTATGTAAATGCCATTCAGTACCATCTACAGAGACAAAGTCAGCCTCATTTGCAAGTTATTGGACTTCTTATCAACACTCTCCTGCGACAGATGGTCTTCATCAATATCAGATGAGCCTGATGAATCATCATTATCATCAGTATTATTAGATTCGCGGACAGCTTCATTTTCTAAATCTGCACGAATAATATCAAAAATGTTGCAATGCACATCCATTCTCAAGAAAGATTGTAAATAATCCACACAGCTTTTAATCTACATAATTGTTATTTTGGCAAATAGGTTTTCCAAACTTTGAAACACAACCATTGGCTAATACTAAGTATTGCTAACAATGTGCTGTCATTGGTCTATCTAAATTGATCTATCCGAGCTAGTTACCTACTTGAAAGCAGTATGCATTTCAATTACAAATTATTATATTGTATTGTATAATGTATATATAATCTATGTATAATGTGTGTTTGTATATATATAATGTATAATGTGTAGGTAAACAAGTTGGGGATTTAAATTGAATGCGGTATTACTGATATTCCGATACCGGTTTAGCCGGTATATATTTTTGCTTAATTAGACAACATTATTTGTATGTATTACATTGGGGTCCGCGCAGACCCCATGAGCACGTTAACGGAAGTCTATTCATGGGGACGTTTAAGTGTTAAAGTAGAGTGGCACTAAACTAAATGTGTGCCAATTATTCTACTCATTTAACATTTTATATACTTACATAGTTTTCCAATGTTTAAAATTATTTTAGACAATCATAAAATAAATTAAATGTTACATATTTGTAACATCTATATAATATGACCCTGGTACAAGATTGTTGTCATGTTTTTCTTTTTACATTGTATATAAAATATATAAGACTATGTATTAATTTGGTTTGTTTTATATATGTATACCCTATTTATTTAAAATTCTATGTATTTATTACCTCTAAGCTTGTTTGTATTGAAATATATAAACAATGTTGCAGACATGAGCATTTGCCAACATTTTGGTTATGTCTGCAACATTTGCTTTTTAAAGAAATATACAGGAATTTTATTGGGAGTTTTGTGAACACTATTTTAATCTTCAATAATAAATACAGGTTCTTATTGTTTTTTACAACATCCAGTAATGTGATATTTTATATTTAATGTATAAAGGTTGAGACCACCAATAGGCAGTCTCCAGTGACTTCTCGTGTAACACAAAGGAACTTGGTCACCTACAACATCACCCTAACCTTCAATTAATTATCTATAACATCCTAAGTTATATATAAATATTTATTATAATTTTGGAATAATTTATGAAATCATATTGAAAAGGTACCCAAATGTATTTTAAAAGAATTCTTATATCACAATAACAAACCATCAAAATGTTGAAATTTTCATTCCACAATTTTGCAGTTATGTTAGCAACAAGATTTTATTTATTTCAAGAATAAGATATTTAGATTTCAACTTATTTTGAATATACAATGACTTTTTGGCGCTTTTTTGGTTGTTCCCCCCACAATTATTTTTTTACAAAAAAATCTTTAAGCAGTATCCCTGTAGCCCATATGCACTATTAAAAGCTGGTGGCCACTTGTGGCCATGATTCCAGCATGATAATCAAGAATCTTCTCTATTATTATGCCAACACAACATCACTGTTGATTTTTTTTGTAAGGGCCACAAGGAGTGTGGTCATAATGCAATCTAATAATTGAGGGGATTCTTGATGTTTGAGGTATAATCACAATAGCAAGCAGCTGCCAGCTTTTAATAGTGTTTGGATTACAGAGATTTTATTTTCGCATAATAATTGAGATTTTATCTTGTAAAACATGAATTAAAAAATTATTATTCATAAAAAATGCAGGAAAATTAATTAGTGGGAACTACTGAAAAAGTGCAGACTTTTTAATAAAAATTACCAAATGAGCATTCAATTTATATTGTTAAATGTGCTTTATCATTTAATCTTTTGTTAGGTCCACAACAGTTTATTACAAAATATGGCATGATATATTATAGGCAAGATACAATGTGGAAAATGTATGTATTTATAATGTATCTAACCCAATTAAGTTGCATAAGGATCAAAATAGTGGAAAATTTTTCACCAACAGGAAAGTATACAGAACACTCATTAATTAAAAACCAAATTTGTTGTGATTTGATAAAATAAACACTAATTAATATTAAGAGTTGGGTTACATACTATTTTATATTATTATTACTTATCTGTTTACATTATAGGATAGGTATATTATATTATATTTACAGAATACCATTGTCATTTCATATAATTTTTTTAAAACAAGTGATTTAAACTAAAATGGTCCTACTAAATGTAGTAGTATATAGCCAGTATTATTACAAAACAATTATATATGCAAATACATGTAATTTCTTCTGTAATTGATATCTACCTAATGGCTTGGTAATTGTTGCATATATAACTATTTTTGATTATTTTAGTTTGTTCAAGACAGAAGCTCATCTTTTAAACAAATACTAAACTTTTGGAAAAATTATCACTACATATTATTATTTGATATTTAATATTGATATATAATAAACTATTTTGAAGTACTAGATTATTTAGCTGGATATGAAAACTTCAATATGAAAAGATTAACAACAATTATCTAACTTTTCCAATCTCAATCAAATCACCACAATGTCTAAACAGAAATATCAACTTTGTTTAAAGCTAACAACAGCTAGTGAATGCAAGAAACCTACAACAGATCACAGAACAACATATTGGAGAGGATATCTCGATCCCACAGCCAAGCAAGTCCAACAAAAATAAACAAGTCAAACACAAAAAGCATACTTGAAGGAAGCTATGCTGTAATTAAAGTCTGAACAAAGTTGAGTTGCATAATATATTTCGAGATAGATATCCAAGTTCTACAAGGAGCCAAAGATTATTGTTGAAATGTCAGAATTAAAGAGCAACAGGTGGAGAATCCGAAAATGTAATCTCAGAGTGCCTACAAAATAATTTTAACTGGAAATGGAGCATATCCAATATGAGCTGACAAAGGAAACATAAGCCAATAAATATGGTCTATCAAAAGACACATGTGACATGCCAATGCATCTATATATACATCTAAATCCATAATTTGTAACCATAGGTCTCAATCATGCAATTCAAGTTATATCACCTGATGTAATAAATTTAGAAGAGAAGACACAGATGAAGCTGGTCAATGTGCATAGTATTTTGTCTATGTCATGTGCAAAAAAGAAGGACATCAATATCACAAACTTGGGTGCTTTGAACAACATGTGACTACTGTTCATATACTTTGACCCAACTGAAATGCCACTATAAAGTCTTGCTGTAATCCAAAAATAAAATATCTTGAAAGGCAAAAATATTGAGGTAAACACAAGAAGCAAAAAGACTCATTAGATTGAAAAATCAGAATGGTGAAAAAACTGGAAGAAGTGTGCTATTGATTGCTTTGTATCCAGAACCGTATATAGGCACATGCATACCATGCATGTACATGCCCCACAGTATATCAGTAATATTCATAAAAAATGGTGAGGAAGAGACATTGAATAGCATGGAATTATACTACCTTTATATAATGCCTATAACTAAAGTTACAGTAGTCATTAGCATTAGGATATATAAACATGTTAACATGGCAGAATATTACAGTGATAGGCAATGATGTGTGAGCAAATATAAGCAATCATCATTTAATTTTGATCTATCATAATTACCCAGTTATCTATCAGTTGGGTAATATCTATGTCACTAGGCACCAGCTGTCTATTATACCTACATTTAGTTTTATGGGTTGATGACCATATAGCTGGCTAGCCTTCTAGGTCATAGGTATACCTAGTACCTATGTACAATAAATTACCTTTTTTGTATAAATAAAGGGGAATATTAAAGTACAGTTTTATTAACTTATTCATTAATTATAAAAGGTGTAAATGCTAAAAGACATGTATGTATAATGAAACAATGTTCCTACAATAATAGTCCAAAAAGTTAAAATATGTATCAAATTTGAGAGAGTTAGAAATGTGTGTATCCCCTTGCAGAATTCCTAGATATGGGCCTGGTATCTGCTATTGATTATACATACAAGCAAGTCAATTTCTCTGACAGTATCATTTCAGTGCTGATAGGGAAAATATGCAGTATGGCATCTCAAAAACTGTTTTTGTTGTTTTGGACATTGCACAAAATTATACTGTTTAGTTTTCCAAGATGAAATCAAATTAGCACATTTTGGAAAAAAACAAATATCAAAGTGCAAGTACATTTTCCAGATATGATAGCAAGGAGTATCCTAATGAAATAACAGGAACTACCTGTTAACCAGTTAATTACTTTTTTAATTTATACATAATCATTTTAAACCAAAGAAAAATAATATCAATTCCATACCTTGCATTTATATTTTTTAAATATATGAATGGAAAACCTATAGCTACTATTACTTTAAACTAGCTTATTGTAATTCTTTCTTGTGGAGTTGTGATTTTGCACATCTTTATGATTGAATGTATGGTCTTACTCAGTCAATAAAGTTGCACTTAGTTTTGACTTGCTGTTTTATTTTTAAGATATAGCATTTAAGCCCCTGTAGAGTATCTTGTAAAGAATTTTAAGCTCAGTGTTCCAATTCACCAGACTAAATCAAGCATTCTATAATTATTTATTCTCTTACTTTCAATACCTAATAAAATATTTAAAATTAGAGGAAACTTATTGAAAAATAGAAGAATGTTCAATTCATCAATGTCTTGTATAAACGAATGCAAAATAATAGTCTGGTTTTACCAGGCAATTGCTTGCCTTGAAGTTTGCATAAATCATATAATGTAAAATGTTATTGTCAAAATAGGTAACATTCTTTTCATTATAATTATGTTGAGATACAGGTATATAAATTTATATCAATAAATATTTGAATATATATAAATTTGCTATATATATTAGTTTCAGTTTACATTTTCATTTGTATTATAAATTCAATATATTTATATAAAAGTGAATTCACAAACATGCCTCATTAACCCTAAAACCAAAAAATATGTATGCCAAACATGCATGGCCGAAATTATTTCCAGATAGTTATATAGCATACCAAGTCTTTATAAGTTACATACAATACTTCAATTATGCAGTTA
>JAYRBW010136702.1:0-15451 GCA_036023295.1 Invenusta paracnida
TGCGGAATAAACCTAGAAAATACGGAATTATGTACCGAATTAAAAATTGCGGAATTAGACTTCTGCAATGCGGAATTCATTGTGAAATACCGGAATAATTCCGCAATTTCCGGAATAGTAAGCAGCTCTGTATCTGTGATAAGGGATTAAAATGTACCATAAAAATAGTATATGGTAATTCTATTAAATAAAGTAATTGTTTTCTGCTTCATTTTTTTTTTACAAAAATCCAACATTAACAAATAAATATATTAATTGGTAACATACATGATCTTTGCGTGAATTAATGCAGAATTTCTTAATACATCCATTCGATTGTTCCGGTTTAGGTAACGGAAATTGAGAAACCTATTCAAGAAGTTCAAACAATTTCAATAATATTTTAAAATATTTATTTATGTATAAGTATATCAAATAATAAATTATTTGCAGATATATGTTTTAATAGATTTTTACATGTATTATGTGCATACTTCAAATTATTATTATTTATGCGTTATCAAAAAAAATCAGCAGAAGGACGAGTGTACATAACCAAAAACGACATTTTGCAGTGATTACAACTGAAAAAAAATAAGCTTAAACGTAGCCTAATTATACAGCCTAATTATACTAACGAGTTTTCCTTTTTATGTACATAAGCTGACTTCAATTTATATGTAATATTATGAGAAGAATTACTCACTAAAATTGTTATACATATTTAAAAAATATATTATATATCTATAATAAAACTTGTTTTATATTCATATACATATATATGTGTAGGTGTACCTATGTTTATATTATATTTCGATATATTAGATGCTTTAAAATAAATAATACAATTGCATTATTAATATGAAAATAACTACCAAATAAATACCTACTTTCAAATTCATTGCGGAAAGCTTTTCTACTTTTTGAAGACTTCCTGCAGAATTACGACGGTTCCAAGCATAGGTTACCACTGTTATACTGGATGAAGAATCGTTGGAATAAAGGATCAAATTCTCTCCAAAGGTTCCTGTGCGGTATGATTGTTTTAAAACGTTTAATATTCTAAGAATTAATTTATTTCAACAGATAATAAATTACAACGATATAAGAAAAATTAACTTGTACCCTTGCGTCGGTAAATCATATATCTAATATAGTGTTATTATATATATTCTATTAAAATCATAAGTGAAAGACTACATAAACATATTGTATTACTAAATACATTTTTCAATATCAGTGCAAATGTCTTTTTCGAAATATGTATAATAATATAATATTTGTATACAACACTAAATTAATTAATTAATTATTAACTAACAAAATTGTACCTTTCATAATAGAAATTTAACTATCTATATATCTATTTAGATAAATAGAGTTCTCTTTTTAAATTTTCTAAAATTCAACTTTGTTAATATATGTACTTAAACTCATATTTTAATTAAATTGTGCGTTTATATAATTTCAAATAGTAATTAGATTACACAAATAATGTAACACATATACTAACGGTGATATTTTTACACTTTAAAATTTCCATCTTATTAATATTTTATCCACGACTAGAAACTGACAGGACTACTATTTGATTTCTGTAATACCCGAAGAAATAGGTGAATTGAGCCCCTTTCCAATCAACGATGAATCAATCAAAAGTCTGTCTATACCGGTCATATCTGATGATAAAGAGATACGAATTAGACTCCCATTAGAAACCAGCATCTATAAAATAAGTAAGCATGCGTACAATTATTCAAATATTTTTCACAATTAAAAGTAAATTAATATAAAGCTGCTATCACACACATCAATATCCCTTGCAGCCTTCCATTGCAATTGTACTATATTATTACGTTCCAAAAGTGTCTGAGAATAAAGAAAATAAATATTTAGATTAAAGGTCATTTACAGAAATTCATAAAAATATTTAGTAAATAATACCTCGTATTCTTTGATTGATTCGTAAAATTTATTTGGTTTCTTTGGTTTTAGAAGCACACAACCCCCTCTTTCTAAACAATGAACAAATTTGCTACTATAAGTATTGTAATTATTAAAAATACGCTAAAATGCATGATGTAGTGACTAAAAGAAATAATAATAATATCAACAATCTAAATTACATTCAAACAATGTTAATATATTATTTTGATTGTTGTAAACTCTTTTATGAACACGGCATTTTACATCATTACTAAATAGCTATATATTATATGCAATTCTACATATATTCTTTATACAATATATATAATATGTACAACTTTATACAATATATATATAATAAATGTAAATAAATCCATAGTTGAGTTGATAAAATTCATCTGATGTATTAATACATGAATAAAACAAAATTAATCCACATTCAAAATGGTAAACATTGTGCGTCCTATGAAACTATTAACCTCAAGGACTATTACCCACTTGTTTCATAATCCAATCTTGATTGCTTGTATGGTGTATTCACTAAAAATTATATTCATAATAAATTTTGTAAATGTAATGTTAATCCAAGTAAGTTCAATGCATTAAATTATATTTGTAAATATAAACAAACTTCTCTACCTGGAATATTTATGTCTTGGTAAACATGAAATCCTAAAGCACCAGCTGAAAATTTAAAACGAATAATAAACTATTTTGAAATACATTATAAATTAAAAAAAAAAAACATAAATAATTCTATTTAACTTCTATATAATATATATGTTAGTAAATTTATTTATTTACACCTAGTTAGAAGGAAATAGTTTTATAAAAATTGAATTATAAGCAAAAATGTACAATTTATTAGTAGAAAATATAATATCATTTATACATTTGTGAAAATAATTTAAAAATTCAACATGAATGAACATAACAAAACTCGAATAAATATTATTATTATTGTATCTATATATAAATACTGTCAATTTGGTATATGTTAAATTAAAATAAAATATGTACGAAGTAAATAAAAACACGTAAACGAAAATAAAAATAAAAAGAACCAAAACAAAAACAAGTATAATGTGTAATAAAAAGTGGCTCATAAATGTTTAGAATGCATAAAGAGGAGAAAAGGAGAGAGCCCTCAAATTGTTCATGATAAATAAAAGTGTGTAAGTATATTAACATGTAAATTATTCAAAAGTTTTGAATCAATGTAAGAGAGAGCACCATAATTGTCAGAAATCAACAGAGAAAATATAATATATGTAGAATGATTTCCGTAGTCTGTGTTAATTTTAATAGGATGCGTGCTGCGTGCAAAAGTTCATTGAGATAAGTAGATTCTCGGTTTTACAAATGTCAATTATGTATAATTATTAACAGTTAAAAGATTAGATAGTCGCTTATTGATGGACAACCAGAGAAAAAATAAATAAACAGATGTCATATTTTAAAATTGTGATTATTGTAATTTAGTCATATGACAAAACAAGCATATTCATTTTGAATATATTGAAGTTGACACATCCTGGATTATACCATTTAAAAATCAAAACTTATAACTGTTAAAATTGCAAGTGTTCAAGGATTTAATAACTTTTGCTTAGAAAAGAGTGGATTTGAAAAAGGTTTTTGGAGATGAAATTACACCTTTTACTAATAGTAATGTTATTGATGTGATGAACAACAATTTTTAAATGAGAAAGTAAACACCTACAATTTTAATCATCTGCAAAATTGGCATGTCTTGCTTTAGTGACAAATGATAATTCATCTGATGTCCAAAATTTAAAGAATATTTTAAACATATACCTATATATAATATTTAAATATATATTCTTATAATTACACATAAAAGAAATAATGACTCAATAAAATTATATAAGATTTAAATGAATGAGAAAAATAAAACTATTAAATTGTCATTTAGAATAAGTTAAAAAGATAGCATATGTGTATATTTAAAAAAAAACTAAAAACTTACGAGCAAGGCCATATATATCTCTTAAACTCAAGATGAAATAATCAGCTGAAAACATTTCTGAAAATAAAATAAATTGCAATCAAAATATATATTATATATCTCTCACTTATAAAGATAATCAAACTAAACATTATCATATTAAGAATCTTTATTATCAATAATTTAATTAGAGATATATATTGATATTATATCATTTAAGTGTATTCATTATCTCAAACCTTAATGTTATTTTTTAATAAAATAATGTCTAACATAGTTTATAACTTTATCACTTAAATAATTAGAAGTCAAAAATTTAAACTGTAACCAGTAAATATCATTTTTGATTAATGTATCTTAAAATCTATTTTAAAATAAAATGCTACATTATATTGTTTAATATTATACTATGCTATGTAAGAAAAATGTATTAATTCTAACTTTAGATCTATAGAATGGTATAATCCATCTATCAATAAAAATGTATCACTTATATTTTAATCTATATTTTTAAATTTAAATGTTAATAGTGTTATATATATATATATATATATTTATATATAGACATTACAATAAAAATATATATAATACTATATTAATTAATTAGTTCTATCCATTATTAAACTTCATTTGATTAATAGAAATATCATATTTAAATTAAGTAATTATGAAAATGGTAAAGTTATTAAGAATAAAAATATTATATATTATAATGACATGTAGTTGTGTTTCTTAATTATATCTATTTTAATGAATAAATAATAAAAATTATTCATTTTTGGGGTAGTATAGGAATATTTAAATGATTACAAGTATATAGGTATCCATGATATAGCATACATATGGATAAGATCATTGCCCCATATATAGTTTAGGTGACATATGGAAAGGTTATAGTGTTTGTCAGGCTCAAATAAATTATTACTCAAATCTTTTTTCCTATTTCCTGCCTACTATCTGATATTCCTTTGATTTACCTCCAATTTTATGTATACTCCATATAAATACCATCCTATAACATACAATATAACTATACAATAGACAAGAATAAAAAGCTAGATCATAGCTATTTGAAATAGTTTCTATATATTAGCAAACTGCTCAACTCTACATTTATTTAGAAGTTTATTGATTTAAGTTTAAGAATCAATTATTTCCTAAATGTTGTATACTTAAGTTGTAATCACAGCACAATCACCCAATACAGTGGCCAAACTAGATAAGTAGAATATGATATTAATTCTTCCAATACTGAAGTTTGTCAATAAAAATAACTAATATATGGGTTTTCTAAAAGTGGGACCATTTTTGTTCAAAATTATTACATGAAAACTAGTCATATTCTAGGTTTTATGTATTTTGTCATATAGTTAATTTCAACTCAATTTTAAGCTAATATGTCGTAAATATATTAGCCTATTATAATCTTATATTATTTAGTGATAGTTTACTCTAAATTTTCTACAAATTTAAAATTATGGCAATTTAATGATTAAGGCAAAAAGTACAAGATTTAATATAATCCTAACATTTATATTCATTAGTTTCATTATAGCAATTATAAATTTTAACAACTGTAATCTACACATTCATAAAGTTTAAAGAGTACACAATATATTAGTTAAAATTTATCAAAGATTTAATTGTTTTAGTGCAATGTGACAAGGTTGCTAAATAATTTTTTCAAACATGAACATTTTTATAATTCAAAATATTCAAATTTATATTATGCTATTTTTATAAATACATAATATGATAATTCAAAATATACAAAAGATTGCATTATAACACTACATATTTCAGATACACTGAATATATTCTAACATTCAAGCACATAAAAATGTTTGTGACTGTAATGCTAATGGTCTCACTTTTAGAAAAAGACCCATATATATATATAGTACAGAGGAAATTATGCCAATAAATATATATTACTTCTAATAAATTATACACTTAATATGTAATTGTATAGTTATAAACTATCATTTATAATACATTGTATGCATAATTTAAGTTTATTAATAAAAGCAATAACATATAGTGCAGTGGTGGAAAATGGCAATAAAACAAGGAAAAAATTAGAAGTGAGTAAATTCAAACATAGAAAATAATTGTAAATAATTAACAATCAGCAAATAGCTAGCAGTAAGTATGGCTACTAATTGCTAATTACTAGATGTAGCTTATAAAATAATTCTACAAATGTGCTTTGTAATAACAAGTTTTCTAAACTACTAGAGTTTTGACCCTTTTCTATGTATACTCTACCTATTAGTATATATGTAATTTAATAAATTAGAAAAGTAAACTTGATATGATCCACTGGCAGTAATTCGTTTTTATTTATTTCAATATATTTCAGTTCAAACTATAAACTTTATAAAACATTATAAAGGACACCTTTCGTTCATTGAGTCTTTTCTAAAAACTACATAAATTAATTTTATAATTTATTCAGTGCTCAACATTAACTTTTCTTAGGGGTTGCCATGTTGGGCAATCAGCCTCTAATTATTGATTGCAGTAGTTTTATATCAGTATAAATGTTTATTCAAATTTCTTGTACTATGAAACATAGATGTCCTTTATAATATTATTTATACTAAAATACATCATTTGTCCATCATAAATGTCAATAAAGCAAAGTCTATACTTCAATAGTACCTAATATATAATAAATATTGCTTATATTGTGATGAAAATAAATAGCAATCAGATTTGAATTTTCCTGCACTATATTATACCAGCATTGTAAGCAATAACAGAAAGCAAGCTAACAATGGAAAGAAGTGGTTATTGTATGTTACAGCATTTAAGAATTATCTTTTTTAAATGTATAGCTGGTTTTCATAGAACAAAAATTGCACAATGCATCCATAAAGAAAGAGTTAATATTACTGGTGTCAGTTAGTCTGTCTAATTATTATTTTGGTGATGTTACCTTGCCTACTTAATTTGTTTGTGACTTAAATGAATTTTGATGTTGCATTGTAATTTATACTATGAGTCAGCTCTATTTCTAAATTTGACACTAAGCATCCCATTGGCCAGGGAGAGAAATAATCAATGTATCAATAATAATCTTGAAGGTGGTTTCCAATGGTGAATGTATCTGATGGATGGGAATTCCCTTATTATTATGTGCTTGTACTGACAATTATGTTTCATTGATGACTCAGTATTGTCAGAGTAGACAGGCCTGTTATACTTGTGATTATTATTTTGCAAAGTTATCATACTAGTGATTTCTATTGTCTTTCACCAAATGCCCAAGTATCTTCATCCAAAATCATTACATGTCCAGTGGCCATAGGGCAACTAGTTTCAGATATATAGTGGCCGACTGGATGCCATTATTGATTGACTGTATGCTCGACTGTTAATGTTGAGCACTATTATTAACATTTTTCTAGTAGATGTCTTAGTTTAATGTGCTTTGAAAGGTTATTCACTTAGCTGACAGGCATGTCAAGTCAAGTCCAAGGTTTGAGATATTCTTTTAATTGTAATTTATTGTATTCACTATTAATACACTAATACTAAAATTAGAGCAATACTTTAGTTGATACTATTAGACTATGTGATGTCTATAGTTTAACTAGTAAAGTACTAATATACTGCCAATTTGTTTTAGATGGAACACATCAATGAAAACTTATATATGACAAAGCTGTAATCTAGGCATGATTATACAGGTGTGACACAAAAATTGGATGCTATAAAACAAGTATAACATTATCTGACACTTAATATTCTAAAGGAAAAATCATATAAAAAAACATTAACATAAGAAGAATCATCATAAAAAATTGTACAAAAGGTTTTAATATCTTTTCAATATATACTCAGGTAACCTGTAATATAAAAAATCAAAACAAGTATCAGATAGATTATCTAACACTTGTTTTATAACAGTTTACAGTCAAAAATGAAAATCGATGTATTTATAGGTTATCTGATACTTGTTTGATAATTTATTATGATTAAAAATTAAAATTAATACCTATTTATATAAATAATAATTTTATGTTTTCTTATTTTAATAATGTATTATAGGTTATTGTTTAAATTTAGTATATTTCTGGTTAAGCAGTAAATTTGACAAACTTTATCACTATACAAAAAGTGTCAGATTAATTTATCTAATACTTGTTTCATTTTTTGATATTACAGGTATATATATACCCTGAGTATATATTGAAATGACATTCAAACCTTTTGTGTAATTTTTATGCTGATTCTTCCTATATTAATGTATTTTTTGTATGATTTTTCATTTTGGATATTAAGTGTCAAATAATTAAAAATCAATTAATATACTACTCATGCTATAAATAATTTATAAGATTTAAATTAGAATATTGTTCTAGCTAATAATGAATATCATAAGCCATGTTAGGCAAATGATATACTTATTCAAAAGCATGTCATTTAAAAATTGCAGCTTAAGAAAAACATGAAATTATTAAAACAGATTTAGATATTTGGTGCATTCATGTAATGTTTTCACTTGAACTCAAAATAAATGTATTTATTTAGTATGCTTTACATTATTTTCTTGATTCAATATATAAAAAATGTATTCATGCTTCTTTTAAAAATATGTTATTCAACTAGTATTATTAAATAATAATAAATGAGGAAAAAATAAATGATTGCAATGATATAAAATTTTAATCATGATTAAATTTAAATAATAAAAAGTATTGAAAAAATAAGTAAATTAATTTCTTTACTAAAGATTAAATTAATAATTTTTCAAAGAAAAAAATATACTAAATCTATAAAAAAGGAAGTGCCAACATAAAAGTATGTCACAAACTCACTTCTTTATAATTGAAACATAAATGTAAGATGGACTCAATTTGTATTGGCCACTGCAGTTTAATATATATATATATATATATAATGTCCTTATGAACTTTCTAACCATCCAATCATGATTATTACATATGGCAGTTAGGAGTATTTCACTATACCTTTTTAATCATTCTAGTATGAAGGCCCTCATTATTTAAACTCTATATACATATAACATTGTGCATGTTTTAACATCTATTGATATATTGACAGATATTGATGTATATGGGAGTGGTTAACTAAGTTATACTTAGTTTAAGACTAATAGATAGCATGGAGGAAAGTTGCCTGTTTTTGTAATTAAGCTTAGTGCTTACTGTAACTTATAGACATTTATCTATGATGCCTTTTTAACATGTTAATTATGTGACTGACTATTGAAGCGGATATAAATTGGTATAACTGATCTGTACCATATATATATACAAATATATATATAATATTATGTCATAACTTATATTCTCACTAGCAATCCCATATTTTAGCATCCTAAATAATTTCATTTAAATTTTCCACATTAAATTATTTTAATGTGGGACTACTCCATGATTATCAAGAATCTCCTTAATTACTAGAGGTCTAATAATTGAGAAGATTCTTGATAATTGTGGTGTGGTTGCAGCTGCTAGAGGCTGCCAGCTTTTAATACTAGAAGGGCAAAGCCCTCATATGACACACTTTTAAGTTTTTTTTGTAATATTTTTTTTTCATAAGTTTATTTCTTATTCTTCTTGTGATATTTATGCCTTAGGCCTGCCAGCTTTTAATACTAGAAGGGCAAAGCCCTCATATGACACACTTTTAGGTTTTTTTGTAATATTTTTTTTTCATAAGTTTATTTCTTATTCTTCTTGTGATATTTATGCCTTAGGCCTTCTCTACAAGATTCTAATTATTTTTTGAAAATATTCTCTAAAGTGGCAGAGAAATCAATAAATATACCTAGAACGACAAAAGCCTTATATGATGATTTTGAAAATTTAGCCTGATATTGAAAGCATTTAGAAAGCAAAGTGAAGTAATGAAACATGAAAAAATTAAATTAAATATTTATGAAATGAGTTTCATCTAACTGTGATGATTGCACAATATATTGTGAACCTGAATATTGCGCAATGTTAATTAGTTTAGTTAATATTTATTAGTTTAAAGACTCCCATGGTTTATGCAATATTATATACACAGCAGCTATACTTGATACTATTGTATAATAAATTAATCTTGATAGTCTAAGCTTCTTTATGATGACCCAGCAGAGCCTATAGTTGATGTTATATACAATATACAATTATACACAATATACTCCCATGGTTTATGCAATATTACATACACAGCAGCTATACTTGATACTATTGTATAATAAATTAATCTTCATAGTCTCTGCTTCTTTATGATGACCCAGCAGCTATAGTTGATGTTATATACAATACACAATGTTCCTAATGATGCATGCTGTAATGAATCAGCAAATTACTGATCAAATAATTGTGAAAGTTTACAAATATTTGAATTTATTATAATCTAATGTTTTCCATATAAATGTACTGATATTATCTTATTTGATGAGCTATTTGGCTTATATTTTATACAAAATTAATTTTTTACCATAAAATACTTCTAAATAACAATACTCCGAACATAATTATATTGAAGTATAAATGTATAAAAAATGGCATAAAAACAAATGCATCATAGGATGCTTCTTGCCATTCTAGTTGTAACAATTTTCTTACCCTTCTAGTGTTAATAGTGTATATATAGGTATATTATATATATATATATTAGAAAACTAAAAAATGGAGATAGCCATAAATTTATTGATATATTATTTGTTTATTTAGCATAAAATGTTACCAAAATTTGAATGAAATAATTTGGGATGGTAAAATAGTGATTGCCATTCTCACTTACTAAGTGACTTAGTTACTCACTACTACTATGTCTATACTAGTACTGCATCAATTACAGCCATCAGACTAGAGGGTTGTAATCTCTTGTTTGAAGTCTTGTATTCACTCACAGAGATATTAGTAATTTATATGCTTGGATGTGTGATTTGTTGACTATATAAAGCCAGCGATAATAAGATTTTGTGTCCAAAAAGTGTAGATTTTACTTAGTTGCAACGGCACTTACATTGATTGACATATTATTATTATTACTATCTCTCAACAGTCTGCAAGAAGTTAATCTATAAGCCTGTACAACCACATATGAAAGTTTGGCTATAATTATAAGATAAATACATATATTGTGTTTAGGTCACAACCTTCAGTTATTTGATTGTCGTTCTTACCTGGGGCTGGGATAAATAATATAAGTAAAGATATTATTTACATAATTATAATTTAAATTTCGTGTTTGTTTACGTTATTCATTTAAACAAATAATATTTATTCAGCGGTATATAAAGTATCGTAAAAATATATAAATAAATAACTAAGGTAATAAATAAGTAAGGTAATTAAATAAGTTAGCAAAGAAAAATAAATAAATAATTAAATAAGTTAATAGCTATATGTTAATTCAGCGATTTATAATGAATCTTATATAAATTAATAAGTATCGTAATTATTGTAAACATAGCTGTAAATAGCCATAGATATAAACTTAATTTCAATCAGATTCATATTCAATAATGAAATAGGCAAAAAGCATTCATACAATGCAGTAATAGAATGGAATAAGATAAAATCAGAAATTAAGGATAATAATTCAGTCAATAAATTTATCAATACTTACACAAAAATATTACTAAAAGATATAAAATGAATAAAATATATTAACTCTCTAAATATATTAACTAATAACACGTCTACTATATATATACATACATAATCTCCAAGGTAATACAACTAGATAGGCATGTGCCTCCTTTGTACTACCTCACCACATTCATAATCAAACCACAAAATATAAATGTTAGTTATTTATTTGTAACACAATCATTTAATTACTCTATGCATTTACTATTATTAAAATCTATTGTATAAATACACATGATGTATATATAACTCATATAAAGACAGTATTTTACGTTATCTTTTTATAATATTATTAATCTGATATATGTAATTGTATTTGATGTACCTACTTATATTCCATGTATGTGGTAAAATAAATATATTATAATTGTTATTATATTATATAAATGTATTTATTTATATTAAATTGCCAATAGGTAAAAGTAGAATATATTAGAGTAATTATGCCATTTTTACAATTACATATTTGATCCGTTTTTGGTTTTTGAATTTACGCTACGCAAATAATGAACGGTAATATATAGTTATTTTATAAATATAATAGGTTATATAGGTCAATAGTTATATATTTTTATTATGCAATAAGTATTCACATTCCTAGATATGTAAGTATATATAGGCCGTATAGGTATATATATTATGTTATATCGGCTGTTATTACCTTTCGTCGCCAAATGTCTCCTTTTGAAATTATGAAACAAAATAAATTATGCATAGGTATATTTTATATTATTATTGATAATAAATACATGATATATTATTCTTATACTATAGCTTTGTATGTATTTACAAATACCAATTGAATTATAATACTGTTAATATACAATAATTCCTTTTAATGGTAATTAATCGCATAGGGTAATATAACGATAATGTGAAATAAAATGTACTAATAACAGAAAATTATAAACTTAAGCAAACCATATAGGTATGATCATCCATATATAGATGGGTACATAGAATCTATATAAACGAAATATAATACCATCATTGCAATTAATTAAAAAAAGTATATATACCTAGAATATAATGCTGCAATGTTGATCTTTGTTTAAAATGTATGCAACGTAAAAGCCCATGATTGTTAATTACAACAACAGCTGAACACGTATATATACATATATATTAATAAATATATCTTATACTTTAATTAAAACATAAATCACATTACTACATATAATATAAGAGCTGGCATGAATAAAAATAAGTCATGTCTTAATAAGACAGTCTTATAAGACTAAGGCATACCTAAATTGTAAGGCTGGCTTATATAAGACAAAATACGTGTCTTATGAATAAACCATATGAATAAAAAATGGCTTAGTCTTACAACTGTGTCTTTATGTCACTATTTTAAATTAATTGTAAACATAATTAAAAATAGGTACATCAGTATGGCTTCTCAGATTGACATTGATGTTTACAATTCAGATGATGAATGTAAAAAACTGTCAAATTAGATTATGAAAATGAACTTCTTTTCTGAAATATTAATTAAACACAAAATTCTCCAAGATAAAACTAATAAAACAAATGAACAGCAGAAAAGAAGAAGAGTGCAGAAAAGTCTAATTTTATAATAGTTTTATTAGAACACAAAATGCCAAACGAGGCTGAAATAGACAAGATACAATAATTAGATACGAATGACATTGAGAACATAATAATATGACAAATATAAGAATGTCATATAGCATGAGAAATGTAAAGTAGTATGGAAGATATTATATACATAGTGGTAGTTATAGTAACGGTAATGGGAAACCTCTATAGAGAGAGCTTGACTGATTTTTCTAGAGAGTATCAGATTAAAACTGGCCGAAAATAGGAGATTGTAGCCATCAGTAAAAAAGTCAGAAATATCAAGTACCAACTGAAGAAAAAGGTGGACAAAAAGGCTACTGGGAATTTGCCAATTAAACCGACTTTCATAGAAAATACTTTATTGTCTTTAATGGAGAAAAAAGAAAATCCAGCATTTTCAAAAATAACTATATAGAAACTTTGTCCAGATTTAAACGAATTCTATAATGAAGAATTAGAAAGCGTTTCTTTAATTGTCCGAATGCGTTTTCTATTATCACTTTTTATTTTTTATGAAGGCGATTATATGCTTCATCAATTTCATTAATAATTTGATCATTTTTGAATGGCGTCATCAAATTTTTTGTTAGAGGATAACCCGAATCACCTATATAAATAGCATTTAGATTATTTTGCTCAAATACTTTAAAAATAGTAGAATTTCTCCATATTCTGGCATTATGCACTGACCTAGGTCACTGTGCATCTACATTTGTAAATACTTCCTTTTTGTCACAAGTTGCTTGCACATTAACACTAGGAAATTGCTTGCGACATATATGTAATCATCTCCAAATTTTCCACTTGGCTTATTTATCCCAATTAATGTAGATACAATCGATTGCTCCTATTGCAGTTGGGAAAAGGCCACATGATGCTTGACATTCTCTTATATAGGGCAATGGTATATTGATTGATGTAATTTTGTGAGAAAGGAAATCGCATCCAATCATCTGCTTTTGAGCAAATTGTTTCAATTGCCAATGTCAAACATTTTGATATCGTTGATTGTTTAACGGCAATATGATGGGCCACTCCAGTTTGAAAACCAGGATCACCAAAATATCTCAGTGTATTGCATAATTTTTGCTGACTTGTCAGTGCACCTCCTCTTGCTATAAGCATGCATTTGGAAAAAATACTGTGAAAGCTTCTGTCAATGTTTTCTGACTCGAATCGATATAATTTTTTACAATTTTGTGGTATCTGTTTATACGTACATTATAAATTTTAACCTTTCTAGCAGCCATTGTGTCTTTCTAGCAGCCTCCTTGTTTGACGACATTAATTTTTAAGACGTGTCTTTATAGATTTGACTGTTTTATCCATATTTATATTTAAGGCGAGTTTGTATGTCTTAAGTCATTGACTTTAAGACATAAGTCATTAAATTCTTATTCATATAAGTCAAAAGACGCGTATCATAATTCATAAGACTTGTCTTATTACTTATATTTTTATTCATACCAGCTATTATGTTATACGTGATAGATAAATTCTCACCTATAAAAGGAAACACCTTGTTGACGATATTATTCCAATTAAGTTTATAAATACAGTAAAAACGTGGCTAGATTGTTCAATTCTCACACTAATAATATATTAAAATTGCGCTATTTTGATAATTGAAATTTCCTACAAGTGTGTGTTGAAATATTTCAACAGATGGCTTTTATAATTTTTTTAAATATTTAAAAGTATTTTTTTTCATTTTTGCATTCAAACTTTAAAAAAATGCAGCTTATATTTGGGCATATGGCTTATTTGATATACGGAAAGATAGTTAAAAAAACAATTTATTATGCTTCAAATATATTTTATTAGTATTTTCCATAAATAAATAAAGGTTATTATAAATTATTAATCACACAAAGAAGAATACTACAACGTATATTTTTTAACGTGTTTATCATCCCTTGGTCGTAGTATATAGAAATTGTCTTGTAGTAATTACTACTGTATTGTATTGGTTGTGTATGTGTCTTGTGTATTAGACGTAGGTTAAACTTAAATATATGTAGATACACCAAATTGGTTGTGCGGAGGTATTTTACAGTTGTTTTTATTCTATTATTAATAAGTTTTGATTAACTATATATATATTGTAATAGTAATAGAGTTAGACTAGAGTTAGACTAAATAGTCTAGTACAGTAAAATACCGTTATAGCATATATGCATATATACGCCATGGCTTACTGCATGCTAACTGTTTTTATGTACTTGTGTCAAAGTCCCAATTTTTTGTCCTATTAAACCTATTATAAATCAGGGTTCATAAAGTGTCAGGGCAGTCAGGGTATTTCAAAATCCTGAAAAATGTCAGGGTATATGAGTCTTTTTTCATCAAATGTCAGGGTAAAATAAAA
>JAYRBW010136713.1:0-15450 GCA_036023295.1 Invenusta paracnida
TACAGGTGACAGGGTCACCCATTTCACTTGATCCCATCATATTTTGTATTCTATTGGGTGTATTCTATCAATGTCTATGATGAACGTAAATTAATAAAAAATCTATTCCTCAGATGAACATTTAGTTAAATAAAAATCTTTGTATAAATTATGTATGGTTATTTAACTTCCTCTTTCAACCTGTGAAGAGTCAGACAATTCATTATTTTTGAAGCCATTAGTATTAAGTTCCCCAGAGTTAAGCAGCCTTCTATTTGTTAATTATTAGTTGACTTAGTTAGTACTCACCCTGCCTATACCTCATTATAGAATTATATAAGTATTACTTTTTCATCTGTAATAATGTAGCATTTATGTATAAAATATTATGGATAAGAAATATGACTTCAGATTTTGTATGATTGAATATCCCTGTTCCTATGGCTATATCAAGCTTTAATTATATATATTTTGAAATAGATTTATAGCCTGAGCATTTAGCAAGGTCAAGGTAAGTTTTATTAAAAGTTTTAATACAGTCTGTCAATGTTTTAAATTGCACCTTAAAACCTTCTTTGACCTCATTTGAAACTCAGGTGTTAAATCCAGTTTTAAGTTGTAGTTATTAATTATGTAAGGTGAATGTCACTGTTGGTAGCTAGAGGGTTAAATATAAATTATTAAAAAAAAACTTAAATATTCAAGAATTAGTTTTAGTTCTGTAGTACTAAATTTTTATCCATACTCCCAAATATATTCATTAAAACTATTTGATATTATCAATTAAATAGAGAGAATTGTAGTTATTTTTGTATACAGGACTGGTAGTTATAAACCATAACAAGCTTTTTTTATGACATTCTTTGAATAAATTCAATTTTCATTTGCATAAAACAAAATAGGGTAGAGTTTGAGTTTAGTATTAGAAAATTATTTTATTTTTTAATTATATCCATAAAAGAAAACGAAATGATTCAAAAAGATTAAATGTATTTTACAGGACATAAAACTTATAAAAAGGTCAAAAACATTGTACTTGAATCTGTTGCACCACAAGAACTCACTCATGTAAGATGGAGAGAGTGCATTTGATGTGCCACACTGCCACTAAGTTTTTCAGGGTGGCCACACATACTCTGAAAACAAGTATATACTTGGATTTGGAAAATATACTTGGATATACTCTGATTTTAAACCATATACTTGTATATACTTGGATTTTCACATTTTAATATATATTTTTTTAATAAATGCCCTCCTTATAATGCTTTTTTGATTGCATGCCAATTGGATTTCCAATTTGAATGCTTCCTTGTCAAAGAACAAAAATCCTAATTCATTGTTTTTTTGTTTTTTTTATAATAATACAAGTATTTAATAAAACTATTCTTTTTAGCTTATTGATTTTTTCAGTATTCATGTTGTATTCAGGTTTTCCATAAGTTAAGTTTTTTCTGTATTTTACATGTTATCTTAAATTTTATAAAATCAATATTCTAAAAATGTTAACAAAAATTTATTAAAAAAATTTATGGCGATCATAGTCCTGATTAGGGGATGTCACCCTTTGGTTTGCATAAGATTTGTTTAAACAAAGTTTAGCTATAGGTCATTTTATTAATAATGTTTGACAATTTGCTAGAAGAAATTGCATGTGGGAAGTGGCTCTTTCATTAAACCAATACTTTTAAAATTATTTTAAACCATACATATTTCAGCATTTAGAAACTTTAAACCATTTATAGAACTGTCAAAATCTTGATACAAAAGTATTGGTTTGTGCTTTTACTTATATTATAATCCCATTTAAATTAAAAATTAAATAAAAAGAGACAAAAAAGGGAATTACATCTGTAATTTCTGAAAATCCCACTTATTATAAATAATATTTATATGGTACGGTACCATGTGCTTTTATTCTTCAGTTATAAGTATAATTTATTCTTGAATTCTCATATTTATAATGAGCAGAATTTGACAACATATTATTTCTAATTATACAAGTATTTGTAACACTTGTTTGTCATTAAAATTAGATGCGTATGACTAACATAATATAGTAACAAAAATGCTAAAAGTGCAGATGGTTTGACAACCAGCTTCACACTTTTGCTTGGATTATGTTTATGAGTTGAAAGAAGTTTTCAAAATATATTTTAATTGAATACTGAACATTTTGGGTGATCTGATTAATGTTAAACAAACCTAATCTGAATCAATTGTAAAATGCCCTATTATAATTATTATTTTTATAATTGAAATTCAATGATGACATTCAAGTAGGTATCAGTACAAAGCATACTTTGCCTATAAGAAACAAATTAAATCAAGTAATAATAAATGAAGTTGTAAATGACTTAATCAACTCAAAATATATTAAAAATACCCCTTTTGTAAGATAAAAATGTCACTATATTAAAATAATACTTAAAAAAACCACAAAAATATTTTGAAATGTTTTGGTTGGTTTCTATTAACTATTATCAATTCATATAATTTTCAATGTTAAATAAAACTTCATATGCTGTCAATTTATTTCATGATAATGGGATATTACACTAATGGTTTACATTAGGTTTGGTTTATAGTTTGTTTGTAGCAAGGTTTTCTAAATTTCCAAGCATCTTCAGTAGTCTAATAAAATCACTTTAAAAGTATAATTGGAACATATTAACCCTTTCAATCTGGGTATATCACATTTGAATGCATATGCTTGGTGTATCATGTGTTGATATGCAGCTATATTTTATTTCTATAGGTGATACAAGTGAAGGACTGTTCTGATTGGCCAAGAATATCCATTGGTTATGTAGTATAAATGCTGTCTGTTTTTCATACAAATAGACTGTATTTTAACAATATCATACATTTTAGTATATAGTTATATTTCAATATTGTCATTATAGTTGAATAATTTAGGTTGAATTTTGTAAGGGTGGTTTAAAAATGATAAGGAGTGAAGAGAAAAGATTCGAAAATAGCTGCAAATATAGTTTAAATGTAGGTAATCAATAAATATATATCTGAGCTTGTTCAAGAATCTATGAGAGATAACAAAGACTAAGTGATATTAGTGTACAGTCCTTGTCTCAGAAGTTGTGGAACAATAAAATGTGCTAAATGTATATGTCCAACAGGAAATATGAGAAATAAATATTAATTTATGTCATTTACAAATAAAGTGCTTTATATATATATATAAGTTTTCCTGGTAAAATGTAATTTTAATTTAGTCAATCAAATGCAATGTTACTGCAATCACATATAGATCTAGACAACTAGGTATGGTGTAATGTATTGTAAAGAAAATTAAATCTACAATTAAAATTTATATTTCTTATGTATTCAAATATGAACAGGTTTAATTATATTAGGAACTCAACTCATCATTTATAATACAGTTATCAGTTAGATGACACTACAGTATAATCTTGTTATAATGTACACTCATTGGACTTGAAAATTGTGTATCTTATAACCGATGTACCTTATATCCAGGGTAATTAAATGTATGAAAAGTAGATTATGGGACTCAAAATAATGTATTCAATATCCAAGGGTGCCTTATAACGAGATTATACTGTATTAAATATATTTAAAAATATATATTATACTTATATGAGAATATATAAAGCATACATAAATATAACTGATTTAGTTAGGTATGCTAACCTTATCAGCAAATAAAACATTTTTGTTGCCTTGTCTTTTAAATGCTTATTTTTCTGTGAGATTCGTATTTACAATGTATCTTTATTTCTCTTTACAAAGAACATATGCAATGCATGTAGCATATATGGTCATGGCTAGCCAGCTAAGCATATATAATCTAAATTCAAACTGTATTTATTTATTCAGTATGTTGAAATATACTAAGACACACTCAGAAAACTGCAGTCAAGTTTGTTTATTAGGTCTAAACAAAAGTAAAGACATGTGACTATTACATGATAACCATCACACAGTTATCAATAAACATGTTTTGGTGGGATATGATCCCCATAATGAGTGACTCCCAATAGCCATATGCAGTACCTGCCGATTTACTCCGCAAGAATACAATAAAAGCATCTAAATGAGGAAAATTCACATCTATGACCACACCCTGATTGGAAAGTAGCCATGGTTCACCTGAAGTCAAGAACTGTCTATATGTGACTGCATAGTGTGCAAAATTGGGCATTCAAATTCTCCCAATCTTGGAGGATATTTTGGCTATTCAAAAAATGTAAAGGGTCGACCAAAATTAAATGCCTGTACCGCGCCACCCCTGAAACCTCGCCTCTTGGCACTATATTCAACGTGCCTCACTCAGATTGGAATTGGAAAGCTGCACCATTGTAGCATTCAAGGTCGTATTGACAATATTCATCATCTTATTAATGACTCGACATCACCAATTGCAGGCAACCATATTGCAACTTCCATTGTGAAAGACAAATCAGAAGCATCTGGTTTAAGCAACTCAAATGTTTCTCTTTCTTCTCTTCAAGGTGATTGCCATGTCTCTCTGCAATCTCTCTGCCATTACCAATAAGAGAAAGACAACCAACATATAGCCATGAGTCAATATCAGATATGCAGCAAGACCTAAACCTCTGTAACCAACAAATCCTTAAGTTAGGTACTCACCTCTGCAATGCCGCTAACTGCCCCTGTGATGCAATTTCACTCCATCTCAGATTGACTCTGTGATATAGACCACAGACTGGATGAATTTTTTCATGTCAAGTCTATTGATTTTAATAAAGTGGAAAAATTTGTGTTAAAAATGCTGCGATGGGCAGTTCAATGTACCGATGTTGATGGCTCATAGACTATGTTATGCAAATGCGTGATTATGATGTCATCGATGATATTTTTATACAAATCGGTATTGACAGAGGTGGTGGATTCCTCAAAATTTGTGTTTCTATATATTTCGTTTTGATCAGGAATATGGAAAGCATGATTTCAAAAACTCAGACATCAAATGCATTTTCATTCTAGCCATTGCACCCAATGTACAAGAGAACTATGCCAACCTCAAAAAGATTTGGGTGGAACTTGGTATGTCAAAAATTTAAAAAGAAAGTTTGTCATTGCAACTGACTTAAAACTCTGTAATTTGATTGTTGGGCTCATGGCATATGGTGCATGCCACCTGTGCTGTTGGTGCGAAGCCCAAAAAGGAAGCATGGACCAGATGGTGGAAACCCAAACTCTTGTCAATCTAAAAGAACATTTCTGGGACTGGATGGATAGTGGACAGGATAGAAAAAAATCCAAACATTTTTAAATGTGGCACACCCTTTGATCCTGACTTTGGGTGATCAAACAACTTCAGTTTTGGACATCATTCCACCACCAGAGCTTCACTTACTTCTGTGTCCAACAATTACTATTTTCAAGGGGCTAGAATTAGTGTGGCCTGGAGTTTTCCAATAGTTGATTGCTTGCCACATGGAGAGGGAGGCTATGCACAGTGGAAGCTTTACCAGCAACTCGTGCAAAAAAACTCCTGACCTGTATTGATTTGCTTCAATCAATGTGTCCCCAACCTGCCTCCCTTATGTTGATGCCTTCTGCAATTTTGCCAAGGTGAGTACATTGTGTTATAATATTTTGTAAATATCTTGACTGTTAAAACACATTACTAAATTATTTATATAAAAACAATTTATTTAATATTATACATTTTTGTCTTTAACAGTATATTTTACTTCCTGCTTCTTTCTTTCCTTCCTTCCTTCCTTACCTTTTCTAACTTTGTTTTCTTTTTGTTCCCTACTATTTCAATTTTTTCTTCCTATCCCATCTATATCCACATTAGTTTGTATCTGCTTGTTATGGCAAAATTCTGGATCCTTACTTTCAGAAGTATATTGCCAAGAAACAACAGAGGTCCAAACAATCAAGCAAGTCAGTACCCCATGACTTTTTGTGCAATTGGGAAAATTTCAAAGTAAAATCGTTTGACAATCCAAATTTTCCAAAGCATTTATTGGATGCGGTGCACATCTACAATATTAGTCATCATTTGTAAATCTTGTGCTGTGGACAATTGCATTGTATATTGTCCTGTTTCTCATATTTCATATTATATTAATGTTTTGTTACTAAAATATGGCCAATATATGAATATGTATACATTAGTATATATACTCATTGTTATCATTTTATTACATAGTGTTTAATATATTGCTGTCTGTAGGTTATATTATGCCATACCTAATTATTATTGTACTATTTTATGTATTCCAAATTCTGAAAATAATTTTATGATTTAATTAATAATTATAAATGTGCTAATACCTATAAAAGCTAAACATTTCATATTATTGATAAAACACTAATGAAACTGACCATAATGTCTATATATTTACACAAAACTAAATGACACAAAGCAAATATAATTCTTTTGCATTTTTTACACTTAGCCTGATGAATTTAAATACTTAGAATTGATGTTGATCATGTAAATTTTTATATAATATTGATTTTTGTTAGAGGAAAATGGAAGAAATCAAAAATGAACCAAACAAAAACATTTTTTCAATGTGTTTTATACTTAGTCTGGTATACTTAAATAGTTAGAGTTGATTTTGATCATGGACAATTTCATTTGATATTGTATTTGCGTTTATATAATATGAGAATTAAATAAAAAGGGGAGAAATCGATAAATAGCCATAAATCAAAAATGAACCAAGCAAAAAAAATTTCAATGTGTTTTATACTTAGTCTGGTGTAATTAAACAGTTGATTTTAATAATGGACATTTTTATTTGTTATCGAGTTTGCATATAAATTTAATTAAGGGCCAGACAAAAAGGGGAAAATCAATAATTGGGCATAAATTAAAAACTTATCAAGCAAATAGATATATTTTTTAAATATGTTTTTATATCGAGGTGATATTGCAGTTCATACAAAAGTGAAATTGAAACCGGACATTTTCAGTTCACAAAAAGTTGCTTTAACTGCACCATGATATATGTGTGATTGACTTGATCTTGAAAGAGGCTTTGATTTTCCCTTTCATTGTACTAAGTATTTTCTTTTCCTTGTCATAATCAACTGTATAATTATTGTACTGTATTAATAAAATGAACTATTAAAATATAACAATGTACATATTTATACATGTATATGTGAATTGGAATGCTTGAATATCACATGATCATTTTAAATTCATATTTCAATGCTTCAGCACCAAGTTTTAATGCGTTAACACCACATTTGGTTATTTTAGTTTCATATTTGATTGCAATATCACTGTGTTTGATTGATTCAAAAATCTATAATATCTACATTTGGTTTACATACATAAATATACCAAATTGTCTATATTTTTAATATATATAGTTATTTAAAATAAAAATATATATCCCACTCTTCATCTAAATAAAGTACCTGCATATGGATCCCTTAGATACATGTCTTTAATACTTTAAAATTTTCATGATTAGGGTAATGCTCAATTATAGCAACACCATTGTCAGGTAGGGAAGGATCACTGGCTGTGTGTGCAGTGGGAGACCATGAGGAGAGTGTGTGGGATTGAGTTGCTAGACCTGATGGACAAGCACCTCATGTCATGCTTCCTTTGGAAAGTCACCCCATGTAGATGGCTTGATGGGGGAGTTGGTGACAGCAACAACACCCTGTGATAACATCTACTCATGAAATGAAACCTAAACACAATGTTATAGTACTTATTATTACCCCTCAAAAACTAAATATAAGTTTCTATAGAAATGTTTACAAGCCTGATTAAAGGTACAAACCTCTTTCTAGAAAACGGTCATTTTGATGCATGCCAGCTTAGCCTTTTTATCACATTTATCATCTAGGAAGTAGGAACATTGCATATTTGCCTATTTGAGTATCAAATTATGAGGTCACTTATAACTAATATGATAACTGTGGCACAATGTATCTATGCTACTTGATTGCATGAGGATATTTCCCTTTGATGAGTAGGTAGGTACTTATAATGCAAATGGCACAAATACACATCTATGTTAATTTGTTCATTTGGATAAGGAAAAAATATTCTCGCGGATTTGAGGCAGTTTCTGCACAATAACCAACATAGTAACACGTTGGGATCTTACAGAGTCAACATTAACTTTAAATATTTAGTAAAAACCATAAATTTAACTATTAAAAAGTGAATATTATGGAAAAAAACCACTTCTGCTTAGAGCTGATACTACTGAACCAATGGCAACCAATCAACATCGAGCTACTTCCATCAACTATAGTATTAAATGTAATAAGAATAACATAGCAAGTAGGGAATAATGATTACAACACCTGTAGAGTGTGTAAAGCATGACCAATAAATATACTGCAGCCGAAAATTGGATTTTATTTTCATTGGATGTGAAATCTTATGATGTTTGCATATCAACAAACTTTACCAATTAAGCTTTATTCTGGTTGATTATTCCTCAAACAATTTACTGAGTTTACCAATGTTTTTTAGAGTTAGTAAATTAGTTTATATTTTGTCAGTAAGTCAATCAGTCTTTAAATCCTGTTCATTATGCACTGGACTCTGTCTTGGTGCTTGCTGGATAGAGCACTATCAATCTCTTATGCAATAGCGAGCTATATTGTACTTTTGCTATTCCTTGTATATGATGCTTTAAAATTATTTACCATTTTATATACATATACTATTTTTATAATAGATATAATTTACACATTTATTGACATTTATTCCTATTAGTATCTAATAATAATAATAATAATATTTCAATAACTATATAAGTAGACAAACTTATTATAAAAGGCAACAATTCAATAAAATTATAATTTATATCTTCCTGTTCCAGAAAATAACTAGGATAATTTCATTATGGTAACTCTGATGCAGATATTTTATCATTGATAGCTTAAAAATATTTCGAAATAAGCATAAAAACTCAAAATTTAGTTAAACAATATTCAGTTGTATTATATTTATTTTTTATCTATGCTTTAGTATTATTTTACTAGTTATATTGAGATATATTAATAAATATTATTTTATACTATATATACATATTTTATATTAAAATGAATAAACATTGACTATAGAACTATAAGAGAATTTTCTTTGATAATTTCTTGACTTTTTATTTTAATGTGGTTTACATGTAGAACACATAAAACAGTATATAAATGGAAAACAGTATTGTTCAATTATCTATATCTATGGCTATGGCTATAATGTCCAATAATTTACTTGCAATACCTGTCATATAACATAGTTTTAGTGATATTACTTAATCAGACTAATTAAAGAATTTATTCAACATTGCCTCTGTTTTATCAAGCCTTTTTGTCAACTTTTAATTGTAGGCGTGTGATGTATCAATGTCGACTATTGAACCAATGAAATACAACAAATATACTCATTCAACTTTTATCCAAATGCATAGCCATAGTGTGCAGGGTGCCAAAGCTTTACATAACCACGTTCAGGAGGTTAACCAGTACCACATTTCGCTTTTATACTGTTTTATAAGAAATGTAGAAAGAATTTACTATCTTTTTTTACAAGTTATATTTTTATTAATTAGTAAATTACTCTTTAACTAGTAGATTGATTTTTCCATACTTTTAAAATATTTAATGTTTGGTAATACATTTTTAGTACTTGGAAATAACTTGTTAAAAAAATCATTGGTTTATTAGATTTGTGCTTGAATTTATAAAAAAAGTTTCCCATTCACTTGCAGATATATATTCTTACTCCATATTGTTATAATTAATGTTTTGTCTTTAATACATTGGTTATGCAACATTTCCACATAATATGTTTGCCTGTTTCCTTTGGTTTAATAACTAAAATTTTTATATTGTTTGGATGTTTTTCTTGTATATGTTATATTGTCTTGTTATTTAATGAAGAATTTTTATGATTTATTTCCAAAAATTATGTAAGTATCTTATAATGCTCAATTGAATAGTTTTTAAAATAACTCGTTTGATGTATTTTAACGATTAGTAATTCACAAAGTATATTTTTTTGTATATAGTGGAATTAATTAATATAAAAGAGAATATATATTGATTTAAAAGACAAGTTTATTATATTAAACTTAAATTCTCAGAAACTCTTCTAAATATATTGTTATTTTTATTACCTAGGTGCAAAACAGCAAAAGACCATGCTACCTATTTGGAATTTTCTCCCATTTACATATTTATATACATGTGGGATACCTCTATGTTAATACTGGCTGTTCTGTTAGTAATATAAGAATAATTTATGAATAATTTTTTCGTTTCAACTAAATATATCCAGATTTTAATATTTAGTTTTTATTAGTTTATAAAACTGGAAGAACCTAATATTCCAAGAATTTGACATAATGTCAAATTATTTATATTAACGAAAACGTTTTATATGCTTTACAATTGCTTATTTTATAGAAACTTTTTAAATTTGTATATAAGCTAACAAACAACACAGTTTTTAGTTATACTAGTTTTGTGTAAAGAATCAAATTGTTACTAGCACTATTTTGCTGCTGTTTAGGTAACTCCTATCTACAGAATAATAGTCTTGTATATGTGTATAAGATAATTTGGGTAAACAACAGCTATTTATTTTTTAGTATTGAAGAAAAGAACTTTAATAAAATAGTATTTTTCGTTTTCAGCATTATTATACATATTATTATACACGTTTTACTACTTGTTTAACGTTTTTGTTATTTTCATATATTTCCTTTTTGAAAGCAGTAAAAAGCCAGGGAACAATTGATTTTATTTCCAAACATTCATTGTCTAAAAATAAGTGCATTGTTTGTGTACTGTATCCATCGTGTTAATATTTATGTATTCTGTTTATTCAAAAATATTATATATTTTAAAATAAAGATATATTAATGTCCTTGTTCATTACCGAACACAACACAGTCAAGTGCATTGAAAAACAGATCCGTTTATGTTCGTTAAATTTTCCAAGCTTCAAAGTAGTTATTTATTAAAACATAAATTATTATAATTAAGTATATTTTTCTATAAATTGTTATTTAAATTTCTCCACTACTTCCTCTCCTTTTTGTAGTGCCTTCACCAAGAAACTCTCCGAGATCAAAGCCGAACACGAAGGTGGAGTGGAAATCCCCATCCTCAACGCCACTTTAAACCAACCCGGTGGTGGTGGAGGGGACCCTCCTCAGTTCACTGACATCTCTTACTCTACTGCAGGAAACGCCTACATACCCACCGCCGATGGCACGGGACTACAACAAATTAACGCCACCGCTGGTGGCATGGGAGGTGGAACCCAGCTCGTCTTTCTCACCACCGACAGCGCGGGCAATCATCAGACTCTCAACCTCGCCTCATTGACCTCTCTCTCTTCCGCGGGTATCAACACCATCACCTCGGCGCCAATCGATATTCGACCCACGCTCATACCCGCACCTGTATCTACCGTCGTTACTAACACCTCGACCGCCGCGGTCACAGCTACTGTCAATCAGGCGCTTCTCCTTGACCAGATGCAACAAAACCAGCAGCCCCCAAGATCGCATTCTGTCGGTCCAGCCTCATCTATCGGTAGCAGTGGGGACTTGGGCACCATTTCACACGAGGACAAGGCTGGGGGCGGCGGAGGCCCTATTCGCAACTCTGGGGGCTCGAGTCACCTCAGCGCTGACGATCAGCAGAGCCTCAAGTTGGAGAGAAAGCGGGCGAGAAACAGGGACGCCGCACGTAAATGTCGAGAGCGTAAGGTGTCGCTCATATCCCAGCTGGAGAAGGAGGTAGCCGCTCTTACGGACCAGAACAAGGGCCTCCATACCAAGGTTAAAACGTACCGCTCGGAGGTGGAGAAGTTAAAACGGTTTGTCATTGAGCATGTGCAGAAGGGCTGCGACATCAACAACCACACTAGTTGACTTCCCTGAGATTATTATTACAATTGCGCGTATTTGTAGTATGTGTACATAGCTGACAATCCAATATTGGCAGACTTGCAGAGTATATACTTAATGCATTATGGTGTGATTCTAGTCGCTAGGTTTTAGCTCTATTCTCTTGCAGTGTAGCCATTACAGGTGTTTGTTTGTGTGCAAGATTGATAAATCGATGACATTTACATTTGCAAACCTGCTAAGCCGTTTTGAACAAGACAGATTTTTCTAACGATAACGATAGTTACCTATATATTAATTATTTTTTGATGTATTGTGTGCATCATTTTAGTCTCAGCTCTTCCAACAAACAGATTCATTGTTAATTTGACACCAAGGATCTCGCATATATAGATTAATTATAATTTCTCTCGTGCATGCATTATTTTTGTACATTAGTCCCTCTAACTATCTCTGCTCAGAATAATTCATCCACATTTTCTGCTTTATGAAACAACAGGAAAAGTCAACCACATAGGTATATTCTTTTTTGGAAATAATAGATTCCCGCTTTCATTAGACCACGAATAATTCTTGCCTCTTTATTGTGAATAGGAGGATTGTTTATTTTTTGCTATTTATACATATATGCACCTTTTATTTGACAACCAAGGCTTGGCATTATTCTCCCAGAATACCCAAATTTGAGCTTCTAACTATATTCATTGACTATAGAATTCAGACACTTCATTGTACATATTTATTTAAGTTGGTATACTTGGTACTGTCTTTAGTCGCTTTCTACTCGCTTATGCATACGTACGTCACGATTTCATTTGCTGACACTGTAGTCGTGTGTTTTCCTTTCAAATGCTTGTTCCTATTTTCCGATACAGCTGTTCCCTACAAGAAATGCGTGTTTCTGTATTTTATGTATACACTATACAGTATTTACATAATATATTAAGTATATGTGTAATTCTTCTATTTTTATACATACCTACTGATGCAAAATTACATATTTTTACTATTATACAAAACATTGTTATTATGATAATTTATGTAATAAAACTCACAATTAAATGCAACAAACTTTTAATAAAAGTATGTTCGTTTTACTACTACTTCCAATATTCAAATGTGTAAATTGACTTTCCCTTGATAATACTTGATAAAAATGTTATTCTGTTTTGAAACAATTTATTCGAGGATTTTGCATCTCATCTTCTTAACTTATTCACCTGTCAAAAATTCATGATACACCCCTTCGCCCCTTCTTATTTTGTTATCTACTGTACTGTCTGTCATGCGCGTATGTTTGTTTGTTTTTCAAGTGACTTTAATGAGTTATATTAAATACTCTGCATTTATGGGGCTGTTTATTGAGACATGGAAGTCTCTTTGTTTGTTCTTGTAGGTGTTGTTGCAGTTCTGATCTGTTTGTGGTGGTGTCCGTATGTTCTTATCTTTATGTGTGTTGCAACTGTTGGCTTCTGTTAATTGTCTTCACTATTTTGATGTTTTAGATAATTGTATATTATAATAACAAGTGGGCAATATATTATGTATTTCTTCTTATTTAGGATCATGTATTTTCTATTGTTATATTTCTGTATTCTACTCTGTAAATAATGATACGTACAATATGATGTAGATATGAATTATATATCATATTAATTTATTTAAAACTGACTTTATTTTTAAATGGGATTGAATGTGCAACTAATGTTTTATCTTAGCCTATTATTGGAATTGGAATATGTAGTTTAATATATTTCGCTGATGCATGAAATATTACTCAGCAACTAAAATAGTTGTAAAACTTGTTTTATTGGCTTTTTGACTAACTAAAAGTTGCCTATTTTACGTGTGTTGTGAAAGCTAAGTTTGTCATACGTACTGTTTTTGACACGTACTGTAAAACTAATTTTAATACTACATAACATCAAACTATGTTCGTTAAGTCCGTAATACAGATCTAGAGTATTTGTAGCACAACAATGTAAAATCAGTGTATAATAAGCGAAATTTCATTGAATAAACATGCGCCGTTATAGAAAGTCAACGAAGACATGAATTCAAATGTACTGATATTCATTTATTATTAATATATACAGTCTTAATTTTGCAACCGTTAAACTATATTTTATGGAGTTATATGTGCGAATAAATATTATAATTCAGTGGCGTCTTTAGGAATAAATACAGCAAATATGCTTTTCTAAATGGCTTTTTAAAGACAATCGTCTACTATATTTTTTGAGAATTTTAAATGTGTGCTATTACATAATCTCACTTATAGAATTCACAATCAAAGATTTATTAATAAAATTTGAATTAGCGTTAAATCAAACTGACCGTGAAACCAACGGTTAACATTTGTATTATTTATGTATTCTCGATAAATTCAGTTTGTTGGGTACATATTTAGGTAATAGTATTACCCACTTCGATTATTCTTGTACCTGTTACATACATACTAAGGTGCTTCAATAAGTTCGTATAATTTATGTGAACCCTTAATGATATATGCATTTTATTAAACTATAGAAAGATATTAGTGAAAATTTCTAGTTTGTATCTCAAAGATTTCCCAATTTATGGGGGGTCAAATTTAGTCAAAAATGTAATTTTTTTCAAAAATCATCTATATTTATTTTATAAAACAATTATATATGAGTATTACAGAAACATGATTATAATAAATAAATAAAGAGTTTATAACTTTTCAAAATACTTCTCAACACAGTCTATTGTCTCGTTTGCTCTTTCAAACCACTTCCTAAGCGAATGTTCCAACTAGATTAAATTGAGTTCGTGAACAAAAGCTGCAATCGCTGCATCAGGAGTTTCAAATCTAGTTCCCCTTAGTGCTTTTTTAACTTTAGGGAAAATTTAAAGTCGCAAGGATCCAAATCAGGACTGTATGGAGTATGAGTCATTAGTTGAATGTTGTGGTCGTCTAACATAATGTTGGTTGTCTTGAGCTCGGTGGACAGGAGCATTGTCATGATGAAGAGTGATTTGACCATTAAGTATGGCAACTTGAAGAACCTTCGGAAGACACTCTGTAGTATACCATGAAGCTGAAGTAACAGTGCGTTGTTGTTCCAAAGGTATCGTAAATCTACGGTCCTGCTTTACCAAATTGTTTATCAATTTTTCATGAACAACAGTTGTTGATATCACAGGCCTTCCACAACGCTCTTCATCGTCAAGGGATACCCAACCCCTGTTGAACTCTTTGATCCACTTGTAAACTACTTTGTACAGGAGCACGTTCATGAAAAGCTCTTGTGAGTCATTGATATGATTCAGTCACCTTTAAACCAGATTTGAAATCATAGTAAATCATCACTCTAAAGTGACATTTTTGTAAATTCATTATAAAATATGACGAAATAAGGAAGCAAATATCAATTGCTGACATTTTTTTTAAATTTAAATTTAGATGCTTTCCATTGAGATTCAGACTTGACATTTTCACTAATATCTTATATCTTTCTATAGTTTAATAAAATGCATATATATTGCATAGGGTAAAATGGGCAAATGTCGGACAGTAATGTAAAAACAGTAAAACGACTATTTTCCTCATGTGTTATGGTCAAAGTTTTAGTGTTACATT
>JAYRBW010136724.1:0-15448 GCA_036023295.1 Invenusta paracnida
TTATTAAAGTATTCAACTATTATTCTACGATAAGTCACCGCCCGCCCCTCTTTTTATTAAAGTATTCAACTATTATTTTACGATGTTAAATCTATGACCCTATATTAAAATGCAGTGATTAATAGAATCATAACCATCGATATTGATTGTCAGTGATTCGATAATGAATTACAAATAGGGGCGTTGACTTACTGCCAACCCTATACATATAGTTTGTGTATTTAAAACTCGTTTGCACAAAGTGATCAATCGTAAAGTGTAGTTACATTTAATATCACTAACATATTCTCGATCGTGTGATTTGTCGTATATACCTACATGATTTTCCTATCAATTTATACTATAACAGATGTACATATACTATGTATACTAGCATATAACAATAGATTGCAAACTCGATAAAGTACAATTTCAATGATTTGGTGTTATACGGAAATTGGTAAGCTTCGACAATCTGTATTTATACTTCACAGTGATGATTGCTGTCATACCGCGTAAACAACGCACATTTATCTTTATAACGGAATAAACTTGATTTTCAGTTTAACAGAAATATAAAAACTGGAAGTAGTTCCCACTTATTTAGATACACATTTGAAATAATATTAGTTTAAACAATTTAATATAAAATTATATAGCATTAGCAATATAACATAAACCATGGTGTTTTATGATTCATTTGATTTCCTAACGTAATCTGTTAATTTTATTGAAGACATGTGTTGAAAAAGTGGTGTGTTAACATGACAACACGAGGGATTAAGTTATACTGAGTTTAAAATGGAATTTGTATTATTTTGTTTTTACTTAGCGATTAACGAACATAATACAAATTTATATTCGTTATGCATCCAGGGAGTTATAAAATATTGCTTGTTCAGCAATGATTGTATTTGTTTTAATGTCTAGCAAGAATAATCTGAGACTAAAGTTAAAATGTAACACGAATCTTAACTGGATTCGTAATCAATCATAAGATGATTTTTTATTTGAGTGACCGTGAAACATTTGTAAAAGAAACACATTATATTGAATCTGAAAATCCTATTATAAAACATAATTTTATAAGTATTATCTGATATATACAAATTTTTCTCAAAATATTTATGATTCTTATTAAATTACAAAATAATTTAAACTTAATAAACGGTTAATATATATATATATATATTAATATATATTAATATTTTTCTTAATAATGACGAGTTTATAAAATATAAATAATCGATTTACTGAACAGTTTAAAGTTAAATAAATAATTTTGACATTTTTGAATTTTTCCCCTTAAAAATTATTGCTTAACTATATAATTAGTCACAGCATTTTTTATTGAAGACACGATACTGCATTCATACTCAAATTTTCATAATAGTATTTTTCTCTTTCGCTCTGACTAGAAACCTATTTTCTTTTATAGCCACTTAATTTGAGATGTAGAATATAAAGAACTCGTTGGGAGTAGTTTTAAAAACAAAATTTGTCATTAAATGCGGTGAGATTACTTAAATACTAGCATGTTAGCGCATCTTGATACAGCTTGACAGAAAACCTGATATACGTAGACCTGTGTAACTGAAAAAAAGATGATTGATACACATGTATTCATTAGAAAACAAAGCTGTTAATGTTATCAGAAATTTGAATAGAAAAAACAAAATTAAATTTGTTTATTCAACCATACTAATAGTTGTGTTTTTATCTTTGATCGTAAACCATTAATATGTACATACATAATATATACATACTTTTTTCTATTCTTGTTAGTTCTACATTTTTCATTTTTCCATTCAATATGCCCGAATTAATTTTTACAGTATTTACTTCTGCTTTATTTAAAACAATTGAGATGTTTATCAACTTAATATGGTTAGAAATTTATATAATTAAAATAGGAGATATCTTCATATATCTATTTGATTCACTATAATGTAAAGTTCATTTAAAATTTATTAAAAATTTTACAAAATGAAAACAACTCCTTCGATAAAATCTCTTTTTAACGATAAAACAAAGAAACAGGGAAGTTTTCAGAAAAATGTCACTGCAATATATTTACAAATTCTTACAAACTGATTTTAACATGTCAATAATTCATCTCTAATCGTAGATAATTTAACAAATAAAATCATGCTTGACTTCGATCTACAAACGCGCACTGAGGTGCAAAAAAATGTTATTCTTTTGAGAAGGGGTTGGCCAAATAATGTTCCTAGTTGTCATGAGTTTTTGGAGAAGTGGTTAAATTAGTGTAACGAATACTTTTAATAATAATTAATTAGTATAACGAATACTTACTTATAACGAGACGGCTATATAGCTGACTGAAAAATATTAACGACAATTACAGACGAAAATTAGTTAATATTAAACAAATATATGCTCATTCATTGTAATCATTTTGAACTTTTAGCAATCGAGCGTTAGACTTAATGTCCTCCATTCATCTATTAAATATAAATAATGATGTAATAATGCTCGAGTATTAAAATGCAATAAAGACACAAATTTAGTAGCACATTAAAATCATTTTATTTAATCACTGAAATTATTATACTAATCAGTTAGCTATATATATGTATAATACATATCTATAAATATATGTATGTATATCTAAAGTTTAAAGACCAATAAAGTATAGAGCTATGAGTTTTAGCACTCACCGATAAAATAATCAAACATCCCGCTTCTAATTCCTTTTTCTCTGACTTTTTAATCCCAGACTTCTTGACTTCACATTAGAACTTAAATCATTCTTTTTTACACTCCAAAAAAACAAAATAATTTATGTTATTATAAATTTCAAACATCATTCAAAACTATGAAAAGTTGAGCTAACTCATACAGAAGAAAACTAGTATAATATAAGAATTAGATATATTATTATTAATGTGAAAAAGATAAATTTTAACAGTTTTTTAGAAACGTTTTCCCTCTGCACAATTATGAATAATACACGAAAAACTGGATAGCATTTTTGAGTCATAGTTAGCTTGTTTAAGTGTATCATAAAAGAAAATATTAAAAAGTTGTACAATATATAGCATTTTTATAATAGAATCATTATTTCATGCATATAAACACATTAATTGAAACAATACTTACTTATACGTTGACAACATTTTACATAAAAATATATTTTTGCAGCTTTACCAATCTTTAGTTTTGATGTTTAATTTTCCCTTTTATATTATTTATATTTTTTAAACTATTTTATCATTTCATCTTAAAAACAGTTACTATATAATATAAAACGGTAAATATACAGGTCAGTAACAAGTAAGTATGATTGAATTAAAAAAATGCAAATCTTTAATGCAACATTAGAGACAACAAACGGTATATAGATGCTCAGACGTGAACAAAAAAATATTAAAAACGCACAAGTCAATTAAAAATATGTATATAATGACATTTTCAAAAGAAACAAAATTCAAACAATTTCAGTTTGATGTTAGTACAATGTTATACTAGTAATCTTGAAATACTCGTAGATATGACGGCATGTTGACATACGGGCATTGTTGTGAGTATGTAGCTAATAATACTGATACAGAATTATTAAATTATTTATAATGTTTCAAATTATGTTAATCAGTATTAATTTTTATATTGATTCTACGAAAGTAAATTTACGACTCAATTAAAGCAATATTACCACATTGATCAATAAGTTGGTCATTTACTTTTATTAAATCTTGTTGAATTCATTACCTATAAATCTATTAAATGCAGCGTTTTCGAATCATACGTTTGACTGGTATAGTTAATTTTAAATCCGGAAAGTCAGTCTAAAATATTTAAACTACTGATATTTTTTATACTGCACATATAAACATACCATCCATATGCTATAAAGAACTTATTTCAATTATCACAGAAGGTTCTCTATACTCGTGCAATATAAATCAATACAATTGCAGTACAATTATTTGTACTCTTCAACTACATATTAGTTATATGTCTAATTGAGGGATCATTAAAATTATGTTAAATAAATATTTCTTAAAAACATGGAAAATTTACTATCAAAAGTAGATAATGCGGATTGATTGATAAAGAAGAAGAAGAATATGTATATATAGTCTGGTCAAACCGGGGTTCAAGCCGGTTACCTTCTTTCTTGCCTGCCTACCATCACTCAGATACCTCCTCTCATACAGTCCTATTCTTTTACTTTTATACATAAATTAGTGCAATATCAGTGCGTGTGCATTAGTCCGGACTTTTTTGAGCCCTTTATAAATTTTCTATTAGACATAATTTGACGTGATTTTTGTGCTATTGCTCCCAGACATGTGAAGAACGAATCTTAGTCTTCTCTTTCGAACAAAACTTGTAATATAAATCACTAATACAGTAGTAATTGATTTCAGAAGGTTGATGTGGCGTGTCCTTCAACTAAAAGAGGATTAATTCTGTTTCCACGGGATTTTTGAGGAGGTGGCGTACGTCATATATCTTGCACATAAAAATAGAATTATAAATTAAGTTTATTATGTTGGTAAAATAAAAATACCATACTTACATTGTGTTGTGTATTTATATATAAAAATTGTGGTTAAATTGTAGATAACGCCACACAATATTATAAATAAACATCTCAACGATAAAATGAGAAGTGTGTTTCTTTGTCTCATTATCGGGCCCAGACAACTTCATCAAAAAATAGAAATACTCGTACAAATCACAGGTTTACATAATTGGCCAAATTGGTTTAGTAAGTTTATAAGTATAACTGTATTATTGTTGTATTATTATTAACTGTATTATTAATTGTATTATTTGTACTGGTATTATATATTTCTGTTTTCTTTCTTGACTGGGTTGATTGATAATAACTTGAATAATTGATTCCCTGGAATATGACTTCCAACATTTAGTTTAATGCCCCTACATTATTTAGTGAATTGAATAAATAAATCTCAATTTAAATTTAATTTATAGTGCTGTTTTAAAATGTACCCTAAAATTTTCACATCTTGAATAATATATGGCTATAATTATAACGATATTTATGCATAAATGTAATTCTTGTGCAAATATGAGCATATATTTGCATTATAATTTACGTCATGTTAGGTTACAAATAGCCTTCTTTATTTTTCATAGGCATTGTCGAAAATAAATGAGCTCCATTTATAACTTTATAGTTCGTGTTTTTTATTAATTTTTATGTTTTATTTAACATTTTGTTACATCTCCCCTATCTCACCTGCATGAAGGCTATTGACGAGAGAGAGAAATTAGATTTGTTATGTTTTCGTTAGCATAATTTACTATTAGATTTTGAATATCATTCATTATACTACCTTAGGTTTTGCTTGATTTTTAATTGGTCACCGGTTTGTGTTTAGAGTAATCTGCCGATTTAGCTATCTAGCGTACCAACAGGAGAGGACCATGTTATTTTTCGTGGAAAATTCAAAATGTTCTTTACATACTTCAATTATTTTAAAAATCAGTATTAAAAATCAATATTCCCAATGATACTTAAAATATCTTGAGTGAATTTTGTTTTGAAATATGATTAAGAATTGACGAAGTGCTGATTGGTATAAATATATTTAAAAATTTTCTATCTAGCTTACTTGGAATTTGGAGGAATAATACAGAAAATTTCGTCTCGTAGAATTTTAGTGGTCAATCATTAAAAAAGTTTCAATTTAGCAAATTATGTTTTAATGTTTATATTATTTTTATGTGTAGTATTGGTTTAAGTTTTATTTAAAGAATCTTTTTTAGTCCTAGAATTATTTCATGGTTCCTTCGCCCATCCTTAAGTGACATTATTATACGTGACATCTCCAAATAAGCATACAAATCAGTTAGTATTGTGACTTTCAGATTTCACATAATCTCACATGATAATCAATCATTATCGAAGTCAATCTCGCATGCACTCGATTTATTAAAATAAATAATATTTTCTCATTTTATTTTATAAATATTGTCACCGAAGAAGAAGCACTGAAATATTCTTGCTTGTAGATTTTTGATATTTCGTTCAAGATTGTTAAGAAATACAGGCAATACTTATTTGCTCAGTTTTATATTACATTACAAGCTTATTGTCTTTCAATTCATCAAAGGTATCGATTCTATTACAAAAGGGTATTTTTATTAAAAATGTCCTGCTATACTCTTCATCATATATAAAATTGCATATTCACTTGCGTATCATTGCGTAAATAACGTATCATTGATATTTCTTAGCTATTTCCCTTAAAATATGTTATTTATAATTTTAAAACTCCTGAAATATTTCATATTTTAGGGTTAACTTAATTATTATTTAATTAATATATTTTATATTTAAATTATGCATTAATATTTTTGGGTAAACAAGTTTAAAAGTTATAGACAATTTAAATGACTAACAAATCAATATTTACTCAATGTTACTGTCTGAACAAAAATAAACTCTGAACTACATTTTGTTGACTATATAAAAATATAAATTTAAATCTTTTACCTCATGTTGTTTGTAAATTTGCCTCTTCTAATATATAACAATATTGCGATACGTTTGAGTATATAACCCATCTAACCATTTTAAAATTATATTAGTGAACGTAATATGTGGGTTTGCTAAGATATTTTCTAAATTCCAAAAACTTTCTTCCATAAATAACGAGGAAATTTTCAAATAAATTTAAATTTAAATAAAATGCGAAGCACTTAAATCTAACACGAGTGTTTTGTAAAATTGAATATTTTGCTTTGAGTGAAGTGTTTTGATAAATTATAGTGTGAAAATGTAAAAGTTATATATTATTATAATTATTTTAAAAATTTAATTTATGTATGTGCTTTATTTAAATAAACAAAGAATATGTATAGGTATTAAATTTTGTAAATATTCTTATAAGAATAGTATATGGGGTCAAGTTTCAAATATAATTTTTAATTAATAGCATTAGGCTTTTAGAAGCGAAAATTTAGTGAAATTAGATTTTTGTGAAGCATAGTATAGCCTTTTTAGAATTGGACGCATTTTAGCCAATTTTAATTGGAATTAACAACTAAAATATGTAGCTCAATTTTTCAACAAATACATTGACAAAATTCTAAATTTAATTTTTAATTATACCTTTTAGATTATAAAGAATTCTCAAAATTTCTTCGAAATGTATATATTTCAAACGTTTTATTCATGTTATCAATTCATATTGTCTTTAATATTTTAAATATCAAACATTTCTCCCGTAAACATTTATTTTTTAGTGTATAATTTGGGGAGCGCATATTTGAGAGGGAGGCACCATCAAAATAAAAAATGAGAGGAGTTAAAATTTAGAAAGTTTTAAAATACTAAATCTTAAATTTGACTTTCAATTACTACAATGTATAGGTCCATATAACGTAATAAATGGGCATTTATTAAAGACATTTTGGCAAGTCCATATGCTTGAGCTATATAAGTATTTCCTAAATTAATTATATCATCCCAAAAGAGGATTAAAAGGGCTAATGATAATAATGTACAGTCTAATTTACGCGTATATATCTTATTTATCATTTATAAATTCACGTCTCGTATTTTATCGAAGAACACTGCTGGAACGTTGAACTGTTTCCAGCTTGATTATATATTTTGCTTTTAACATCAGACTCTAAATAAATACTCAAGTAAACTCTAGAATTATATGTATTTCTAACTTGTATACAAGTTAACTACAAGACAAATTTTCATAAATAAATCAAATTGGACGGCCCCTTTGCAGACAGAGTACCTATAGAAGTTGATTTCATTTGATGAAAGTAGGTATATGATAGTTACGTAAGTGAGATTACGCTCCGTAAATATTTCAGTATAAACATAATAAAGTATGCATTAGTATTTAAGGGTAATTAGATAAATACCTAGATATAGAAAATGTAGCAGAGAAGCTAGGCCACCACATATAATATATTAACGTATTTTTATAATTTATTCATTCATTTCCCTCTTAACTGAAATATCCGCCTTTCTAGAAAGGAGTAATTTGATTTAAAAACTGTTTTGTGCATCTTTAGACGCAATCGATAATAAAATGACATAACAATGGGATAATGGAAATGTTTAATATTTTGAGATAAAATAAATCTTAAAATAATAACTATATATTTCAAGAAAAAAATTGAATTTAGTTGAAAAACATGCGTTACTTGTCTCAATTAGTATGCAACATTAATGCACAAAATTTCAGCAGGACAATTCCATTAACCACTCTGCATGCAGACATGTTCAAGTCTTACCATGGCTACTAAAATGCCCTGCTCTAAATTCCATGGAAAACCTTTGGGTCCACCTACAATGTGAAGTGGATGCAATCCGGTTCATGATCGCTCTCAATGATCCCAGGGAAACAGCTCAGCAGGTACGGCGGGAAATCTTGATGAACTGATGGCTAACCTCGTGCAAAGCTTCAATGCCAAGACATGTTCCACTTCTGATTGCTGAAGGTGGAGGCTCGATTAAGAACTATGTACACAGAATTCCCCCACACTTCAGAGAACGAGACAAAAGCTCTTTTCAGGATTTCTACTTCTTGATTGATTCAATTTTTTAAATATATGAATAGATGTCATTACTATAACAAAATATTATCAACTAATTGCAAAAATAAGAACAAGATTATGAAATATGTAGATAATAAATAATAAATAATAACTTAGGGGTGTGGCTGTATATTTACTATATTTAACCATTATACTTTAAATTTTGTTTTTCTTCAGAGCCATTCAAATCATTCTGTATATTTTATACTTCCTAAATTGAAAAGCTCTTGTTTGTGACATTTACACAATTAAGATTTAATTGGTTATATTTCGTTGTGACATTAACATAATTATAATATATTTGGTTTTATTTCTTAGTAACATTTATATAATTATAATTTAATCTGTTAATTTTCTTACTAACCTTTAAAATAAGTTTATTTTTTAATATTGTTAATTTGTTAATTTTTTCAATTTATTTTTAGGTCTGTCATACATTATCTTTACAGTAGAGATCATAATAATATCAATAAGATAATAGTATACTATTATAATACAACATATAATAATATGAATAAGTTTAAATAAGTTTAAAGACATATTATAAACATGGTAGATAAATGTCAGCTTCTTGTATCTCTAAAATGAAAGCCAGATAAGAATAAACGTGTTAAAAATCAAATTTACAGAAATATTTAATAAAATATATTATATATCATTGAAACTATTTCATATTATCGTTTAATTTTTTTAAATTATCATTTGCTTCCAGCATACAGAAGGAGTGTCTAGTTAGCTCCAACGAACAATCTATTGGATACAATGCAAACATGCTAACCGCATTCGGAAGTTCTCCTCTTTTTTCATTTATCGCTCTATCGATGAGCTAAGTACAAAACGGTTCTCGAAAGGCTTTGAAATAAGATACAACACACCACTCGTTAAGATACAACAAAGACATTAAGTCTGAATAGTTTTCGAAAATATGACATTCAAATAAATCGCTTATATATTATTGTGGGGCTATTTCTTTTAAGAGCCCCTCTCTCCCATTTTTCAGGGAATTTAAAAATTTTTACAAAAGTAAAAGCTTTCTTTTTCTAAAATTAAATTTTAACTTTTTTTTACTGAATTTTTTCAACCAAAAAATAGTTCAGCGATCTCGTCTTAAACTGCATTCATTACGAGTATACCACAAATAAATAAAATACACTTTGCGATTGATTATTTTTATATAATAGATAATGAAGTACCAAAAAAAAAATATTTTGCTTAAATATGAAAAAATGTCAAAATTTAGTTATTATTTTCAAAAAAGTTTACATTTGCTCAAATGATGCCCAATTATTATTTTCAAGTATTTGCTTGATTAAACTACAGTTCGTTTATTTATTTGTTTTGCTTTTGTATTTTCCTGAAGTTTGCTCCTGAAGTTGGAATATCTTGAACAATCAAATTTAATTGAACTTTATTTCCCTGATTATTCTTTTGTCTCTTTTTTAATATATTTTTTAGATGAATGGCTGTTACTAAACGACTATTTGGGATTAGAAGATTTTTTGGGTAGAAATATATGACGTTCTTTAACGAACGACCGAAATATAAAATTCCACAAAAATACACACTTGCTGACACCTGAGTTCTATTAGTTTGTGTTTACCAAGAATTTGTAGTTCAGGTTTGTTTTCCTCCTTCTTTTACAATTTATTTATTCTTGGTTTATTTTAATCCATCCTTTTTAATTCTAAAAATATTACTTTCTTTTCGAATTATTTTCAAATTAAGTTACAAAATTCTTTTACAATTTATCTGTTTGGAAAATCTCTAAAATATAATTTATAATTAAATGCTTCTAACTGTAAGTAATGTATTTTCGTTTTCATTCCTTTATAAGTACCGTGTTTATAATTGGTGTAATTACCGTATTTCATTTTGCGTTAATAAAACGACACAAATATTCCAAACGTAAGAGAAATATTTTGTAGGACTTTCCTTTAATTCAAAATGCCAAGCCCTCTTTTATTATTAATTATGTGCACGGCACGATTTTTTTTAGATACATTCTTTAAAATTTTGCTCATTATTGAATCTGTTTTCATAGAACATAGCTTTAATATATTCGTAAATAATACCTCATTTGCCTACATTCCCGTATTTACAGGTCTTACCTAATTTGTTTCCGATAGATTGTGAATTATTATGTAAATATTGCCATCATTATTTTACCAAATCTTACAATGTAATTAAATATATTCTCTGTAAATGCTCTCCGTTATATTTTTTATAGTTTCAAATTTTGTAATGTGTATGCATACCCTATAGTGAACTGAATTTTTTGTAATTTAAGAAAATCAAAACTTAATAATTTAAAAACGAAGTTATGAAAAATATTTTCTTTTCATAACATAATTAGATTATTTTAAAATCAACAACTTTTTTTATCAGTTATCCGATTCTCAATGTGTTTATCTCTTTCTAAATTTTGTTATTCTGAATTTTTATATAATTCCCCAGACTACTTTTATTACATTTTTGGGGAACTTAATGCATATGCATATTAAATTAAATTAAAATATCTAAATTCAAGTTCAACTTTGAAATGTAATATTTGAAAAATTATTAAATATTTTCGATATTTAGTTAAACGACTTTTCAAATGAAGCTGTTTATACAAAAAAAGTATTATTAAAACCATAGCAAAAAGATCTTTATTTGTTGGTTATTGTTCAGTCATTTAACCTTTTCGAGTAAGTAAGTAAAAGTAAAGTGTATAAGTGAAATTCCCAAATATAATAAAGTTGAATTAATTGATAAATTATTGAAATTTAATCATTTCTGCCAACCGAAGCTGGTAATATTTAAAAGTCCCATACAATCCAAAAATAAAACTTTTGTTGTGTATGGCATAAAATAGCTATTGTCTTTGCAGTAAGATATAAGTAGCGAGCATTGATATGCTATTGAGATTTATTTAGAATGATAATTCATGTGCTATTTTTTATAAAAGAAGAAGTACAAGAAAACATGTTGTTTTTACAAAAAATATATTTACGACCATTTTCTATAAGTCAATCAAACCTTGGTAATTTCTGATTTGTAGAATACAGAGTTGATTACTTGAGTAAATAGAATGTCAGACAACATGGTATTGACAATGTACAACATTAATAAAGAATGGAGAACTATTAACAGAGTAAAATACTGTATATGACATGAATCTATCTTAATTGTATTAATTTAATTTTTTAAATGCTAAATATTAAAGATAATATCTAAACTCTTAAACAGTTTAAATAGCAGCTAAATGTTTAGAAAATGAATAGGACGAAAACAATTTTTTAATAATTTTTAATTTGTAAGTGGTCACAAATATGCTTTTATATATATATATAGAATATAGATGAAAACAATTTTTTAATAATTTTTAATTTGTCCTGGTCACAAATATGCTTTTATAAACAATGAAAGATTTATGCAAATACATTAGTAAATACTAAAGATATATTGAATTTTCACGAATCTGTGATATTAAAATTTAATATCAAAGAACAATTTAAATGCTTTAGAAAGATATATTTTAAATTTTATTTGAAGCTTGAAAATATGCATTATATATTTCAACAAAACTTAGAACAAATTATTTTATCAAATAAAGACATGAGTGACATTATTAATTTATGTGTACTCTAAAGTGGCTTAAAACCTTTTATATCATTTGAAAGATTTTCAATTGCAATTAGGTTATAATCTCCATCACAATGAACAAACGTAAACAGTATAATCTGATTTTTTGTAGAAAGTTGCCATCTTAGGGAACCTTATATATGTATTTGTTTAAATGCTTTAGATTAGTAAAAATGCTCCAATAATTAAAATAGTTTAACTTGATTGTTAACCGACAATTTATTAACACAAAATGAAAATTATAGGGACACTCATGTGTGTATGTGTATATCCCTGAAATGTATAAAATACTTCAAAATAGTTAATTATATGACGTCACAGTAAGTGTCAAGTTTCCTTGAAATATTTGATATGTATTAATTCTTCTTCGTGGCAATTTATGAACAAAATTTGATACTGTATTTGCTTATATATTAGAGGACAATTCTCATGAAAACGAAGTATATCAACCACATTTACGATAAATTGTTAACAGAAAAAAATAGTCCATATTGGATTTCATAGAAGTGTACATACAATGTATTGATAAGTCTATACATGAAGATACGTACAATTGTGTAATGTTTATTTCAATCTCTGTAGTTTTTTTATGTATGTGCGTAAAATGTTGATATAATATTGTATTGTGCACAGTAGGGCACAGTGTGTCAAAAAGAACAAACATAAACACAAAGTGATAGTGTACTTATAAGCGCATCTTTCTAGAGATTAGGCGCTTTTTAAAGATTAGGATTATCTTCACGAATAATTATAATACCTAAAAACATTCGTTTCTTCCAAAATTTATCTTTCACTTCAAGTTTTGAGTATGTTTTAAACATAATACAATTTCTTATTATATTTTTTATTCATAGTTTACGCATAATTTAGTTGATGTTTACTTAAACTTGACTATACTTCTGAATCGATAACTTGCAGATTAGCAGGAAAGAAAGTTATGCCTCCTTTATGAGCAGCGGCTTCTGCGCGAGGACAATTTCTGTCCTTGAATTGTAGATTGGTTTTGATTGGTTGACAGGCTCAGCTGATCGAGCGCACACCGACTTAGTCCGAAGACCTGGCGGAGAAGAACGTAGAGTACTATTATTACCATGCCGAACACCGCCACAAGACGTCAACTGCTTCCGGAACTCGGGCAGTCCTGACATGTAGACGATGATGTTAAGAATGGAGTCAAGAACAATCAGGAATTCAGCTGCACTCGCCGCCGAGCCGATGTCAAAGTCGGGGTCCATTCGGGTGATAAAGAGGAGGACGAATGTTGGCATCTCGAGAATGGAGAAGATGACGGCAAGGGAAAGAACCATTTTTGTAGCTCGCATTTGTCGACGTCGGCGAGCGTCATTCGCTGTGATGTCGGCTTCCTTCCAGGGAGAGATGTGGACTGCGATGATGATGGACATAATGAGCACGCTCAACACCGGGATGATCGTCTGGAGCATGAAGAAGACACAGAGATCGAAGTAGACCCCCAACTTGTCAGTAACCTCGTCGGAGAAGCGGAGTTCAAGCTGCATCCATGGTAGGGGATTCTCGCAGACTACCAGGCGTTCAATTGTCATACGTAGAATTACCATCGGTGTTGCAACAGCCAGGATGAGGATATAAAGACTCTTGACACTTTTGCGGGTGAAGAATCGGCGAGTTTTCATGGGCCGAAGAACGACCTCCGTCCTTGACATGGTTATGATGACGTTGCACCAGTTGCGGGCAATGAGGAACATATCGGAGGACTCAACAGCTAGGCCCCCAAGAATGACTTGCCACAGGCGACCTGGCTCGGTGTTGAAGTAGCAGACTCCGGTGCTGATATTGATGTAGTAGACGTTGGTCCAGAAGTGGAAAATCATCTCCGAAAGAGAGAGACAAATGAGACTTGTGCGCATCACAGACTGCCGAGTTTGCCGGAGGAAGATATACAGTGAGAAGGTGTTGAGAATGAAAGCGATGAGTGCGAAGGGCATGAAAGTCTTGCTGGTCTGTTCGTACTGGAAACAGCTGGTCAGGTTCGTAATGACAGCGCATGTGTTCCGGTACTCAAACATTACCGCTCCGGAGAACATGACTGTGTTTCTGATGATGCAAGTCAAATAACCAGAGGTGATGAGATTGATGACTACTCGTTGTTGGCAATTTAGTTCGAGTTACGTTGTGATTTTGTTGACTTTTTCGCGCGCAGTTTAATGTGAAAAGTGCGTACTTATTTAAATAAATGGGGAGAGTGCAATGAAGTAAATGATTATATTTAGAAACATTTTATTTGTATTTTCAATATTTATCGTGCTGCTTTTGGTGTGTAGGAAGTCTTCTATTGGAACGCATAAGTAACCAATAAGAATGCAGTATTTCACGAAGCAAAATGTTAAATCAAGGGAAATAATAGACGTTATGGTCTATCTATTCAATGAGTGGGTGTCATTTCTTTACATTCTATTATTATTTGTGTTCATGTTTCTACTTAAATTTACTCCGCTACTGGAGTATTCATTTAAATTTGCTATTTATTTCAAAATGTTACTTATGTAATTGTCAATTTATGCCTTTTTCTTACTGTTAGAATATCAAGTTCAATTCATTTTTTTAATAAAGAAATTTATATTATTTCTTTTGAAAAGCATAATTTTATATGATATTATATATGATATATAATTTCATTATAAATTGATATTGTACATTTTTAATTAAAATATTTATTAGAACTTTGAGTAAATAAGTTATTTATATAATATTTTGTACATTGATATTTTAATTACATTTTTTTTAAATTAAAAAACTTAAATTAAACTAGTTTAGAATGTCTGTATTATTCGTTTTTAACCACATTATCAGAACCACATATCACTGTATGACGTATTAAAATTTATTAGAAGTACTTTTTATTTAATGAAAGTATGCACCAAATTATTATTTGCTTAAAATATTCTTAGACACTCAAATATATGAATGCGTATCCGAAACAAGGATGATATATATCTATATTGAACAAATAAATATTTGATAATTCAATTCTTATTCCTACTTTTATTTTATATAAATATGCATGAACCAAAGTTTGATAGAGATTTGTTATATTTTACATCTAAATATTTATTACTACTAAATATAATAATGTATGTATTTATTAAATTCATGTATAATAAAGTTCACTTTGTCTTAACCCTATCCTACCCGGGATTCGGCCCCCCCTGTCTAGTTTTTGCTGGCGTTTTTTTTTATATGAGACGCAGCGACTTGAGGTTCACGGACTTTTCCTATTATGAAGTTCTGCAACTTTTAAGACCAA
>JAYRBW010136735.1:0-15447 GCA_036023295.1 Invenusta paracnida
TTAATAATCACGAGCGTTTTATTTTATGCTCAGAATCATGATACATCAGGCATCGGCGAAAAGTCAACGCCGGTTTCATGATACATCAGGCATCGGCAAAAAGTCAACGCTTGAAATTGATGATACATCAGGCGTTGACTTAAAGTCAGCGCCTGATGTATCGTGGCCTTAATTTTATTATTTTATACGAATAAATCGTCAACTTTATATAAATTATTATCTAAAGTCCAATGAAATAATCTGTATAGTTTTAGAGTAAATTATTATAAGTACATAGATATAGTGTACACAGCATGTACATAACATATTTATGATATGTATATACATATATATTTTATCGAGGGCCGTATGCAGCATATTAAACCAGTCTACAACGGCTCACACATTAGTCTAGACTCTAGACACATTCAGCGTGTTTTGGTAATACACTATATGGCTGCCGAAGGGGTTCAAAACAAAATTCACTTAAATATGTCGATAAAATGCACATATATGTTGATAACTGTACATATATGTAGACTAAATGCACATATATATCACTAAAATGCACATATATGTCGATAACTGTACATATATGTCACAAAAATACACATATATGTTGATAACTGTACATATATGTTGATAACTGTACATATATGTTGATAACTGTACATATATGTTGATAACTGTACATATATGTAGACTAAATGCACATATATATCACTAAAATGCACATATATGTCCATAATTGTACATATATGTGGATAACTGTACATATATGTCACTAAAATGCACATATATGTCCATAATTGTACATATATGTCCATAATTGTACATATATGTGGATAACTGTACATATATGTCACTAAAATGCACATATATTTCGATAATATTAACATATATGTACAGTTATCGACATATGTATATATACAGTTTCCGACATATATGTGCATTTTAGTGACAATAACTGTACAGTTATCGATATATATGTGAATTCTATCGATATATATGTGAATTTAGCGACATAAATATTGTGAATTTGATTGACATATTTAGGTGAATTTCGTTTTGAACCCCTTCGGCTGCCATAATACACAGCTCTCTCAGCGAATTAGCTATTGACTATAGTGAACAAAATCAATATCAATAATTGTTAGTCATACTTATGCTAAACTGCCAATTTAGTCAAATATATCTCGATATCACGGGATATTATTATTGAGTAAAAGTGTGATACATTCAATAGATATTAATCAACTTTGACACTTTGTATATACACGTATGTAAGAAATAAAAGTTAATAGGATTCAATGATATAGCGTTCCCAGAGTAAGGAGTTGTGACTTATGACATTCCGCGTCTTCTTAGCTCCGTTGGGGGGGGGGGGGGGAGGGGTTTGCCAGGACGAGTGCCACACCGAATCGCTCTCCCGCCTTGTTGATGAAGTCTTTTTTTCGTTTGACGATTTCAAGACCGAGGTCTTGAAATCCGATTTAGTGGAGTGCCTTATTAGTCATAATTTGGGGATAATGTACGCCGAGTAAATATCTTATCAGAGATCGAGGAGTATCGTTGAGTAGCTTAGCTTTTATCTTTGATAATGGTAAGGCCTCTAAACCATATTATGTCAGTACTGGCTCGATTGCTACATTGACAATTTTTAGTTTGGATTTCTGGTCCGCTAGTGAGTTAAACAAAGATGATTACTTACGAACTTCTGCCCAGGTTAGAGACTTTCGATGTTGGAGTACGTTGTTGGCGGATCGCGATTTCGTTCCGAGGTACGTATAATCATCCACTGGTTAAATTTTGTCACCATTTGGTAGGCTCAGGTAGTTTTTAGGGAAACCTACTTGAAGGACTTCTGTTTTGGGGCACTGATGATTATGCCGACTTCGTTTGCTGAATGCGCAAGACGCTCTAGTGATAATTGTGCTGAGCTGTGGTCTTGGCTGAAGATTGCAAGGTCGTCAGCAAAAGCTAGAAATGGCAAGCACACTTCAGGGTGGCGTGAGCTTTTGCGTCGCGTTAATTGGTAAGCTCCGAGTTCTAGACTAGCGTCGCGCAGAACAGAATCTATGGACAACGATGAAAAGAAAAGGACCATTTGTTGCTTCAAATTGATTTCCTGTGGATCTGTGTTGTGTAAGGACGCATGCTGAGGTTCCAGAACACAGAGACATCACTGCATCAATTAAGATTTCGGGAATACCATGTTGACGAAGGCAGAGAGGGATAAATTATCGGCTCACGCTGTCAAAGGTCTTGCGGAAATGTCACGGCGGGTGATAGCTGATGAGCTCGACAGTCATCGATGACGATGCGCAGTGCAGCACATTATTCTGTAGTGGATCGCTTTAGAAGAAAACCAGCATTAAAAGGAGATCGTCGCTCTATTATGTGTGGAAGTAGACGGTTGGAGATTTTTGCGGGCCTATGCACATAAGTGAGATTCCCCACTGATTGTCTAGAACAGTTGACGAACCTTTCTTTGGGATCGAGACAATATTTGACTTCAGTTGGGTGGTGGATATCTTCCATGTAATGGCGAGTGGTTGTGGATGACTCTCAGCAGATCAAGTGGTAGTGCCCTAAGAGCACGAGTGGGAACATTGTCTGGGCCGCATGCACCATCTGGTTTAGCTGGTTTGATGTGGCATTAGTGACTTCGTGAAGTTTGATTGGTTCGCAGTAGTCGAATGCTTTGGTCTGGTTGTCGTAGGCTGGAGTCAAAAGCTCTGCATGTACGTTGGTCGAGATATCGTGGTAGTGCGTGTGGAAGAGACGTTTTCAAGCTTCTGTTGTTTTTGCAGCCAGGACTATTATTGGGCGCTCTTTGTGGCCGGTAGCATTGTTGATGATTTGCCAGGCTTTTTTGGTGTGTCCGTATTTATTAGTATTTTGTTGTTTTGCTGCTAGATCTTCTAGTTTTGTTTCAGTGGCGTCTGCATGCGCTTGGCGCAGCTTACTTTCGTCTATTCTTACTTGTGTGCTTCCTTGGCCATATCGTGTTGTGCTGCTTTGTAATTCGCGTCTGGCGGTCTCGATTGGTAGATTGAGAATCCATAAATGGCACCAAGTTCTTTTTTGAAGCCTTGGAAGTACTGTGCTAGCACATGAGAAGTTGGTTACGAGTTCATGGGCATTATGGGTATCTCCAAGTTGTCAAAAGTAGCTTGAAATTGACTGAGATTCTGAGGATCTTTTAGTGCGTCCTATTGAGGTTGGGGTGAGCGTGATTTACTTCTATGCCAGGAGTAGGCGTTGGTTAGAAGGGATCGTCTAATTCTACGACCTAGATTGACCTTTAGAACATAGTATATATTAAATATTTTTGAATAGCAGCATTATTTTTTATAAGTTAAATTAATTTATGCCGCCACCTAAGTCAACCAATCACAGTCAATAATCAATGTTAGACTGTCCATGAGCAGTCTAAACTATTAGATCCAGTGAATTTGAAAATCGTTAGATTAGGTCGATCTAATATTTGTGATTTTGCTTACTTACTCTCTCCACTTATATATTTATCGATTAGTACTGATAACATATTATTATGTATACATCTTTAAGAAACTGGATGTCAGTAACATAAACTATACGCTATTCGCAGTTTTAGATAATATTCCATTAGTTTACGTAATGCAGTTAGGTGAAATTATCATACATAAGTCATATCCTACAGATTGAGTTTTTAATATATATAAAAATATAATTATATACCACTTGCTTATATTCCAATATGTATCGCGATTTTTTTTTAAGTTATAATAAATATTTTAATAATAATAATAATAATAATATGTAAATACTTTTAAAAGCATTCTGCTCTTTCAATACTTATTTTATTATTATGCTAACAAATGTGTGTGTTTATTAAAAATGAAATAAGAAAAATATGATAAGTATTTATATAAAGTTAACAACATAATATTAATTTTGAAATAACTAAATTATAGACAATTTTTAAGCCTGGGCCGCTGTTGCTCGTATGAGCCAGCTAAGTTTGTTGGTATATATGCGTCATTAGATATATATGATGATCAGTAAATATATGTATTTGTTGATTTGATATATCACTTAAAAGTTATATATTAAGTTAAGTTAAATTATGTTAATTTAATTTTTGCTTTATTTTTAATTTTTTAAAGTATTACATGAAATGACATTTGCGTTCATTGAATGATCCTAGTATAGTTAACATTAGGAATAGAATAGACAAAGGGAAAAAATACGACCACACTTTAATATATTTCAAATAAACACTTATTGTATTTTTTACTTAATATTACGTTTAATAGTAGTTGCTTACTGTTGTTTAAAGAATCAGTTGGCGTAACTATTGATTAGTTTAGCATAAAGAAATGAAATATAATATACATTGAATATTGTAAAATATAATATTATAAAGCTTTAAACAAAGACTTTCGTAAATATATTGATAACTTTGGCCTATTTAATAATAAATTTTGGTTATAGTCATATAGGCATGATAACATAGATTGAATATGAAGTAGTGAATAACTGAGAATTATTAAACAATATACATACGACTATAATGATGAAATTAATTGCATCACTCCAACCTCCATGATTCCAACACCATCGCTTTCCTCTCCCCTATGCCTTTGTGTCACATAATTTGACGACCTCAACAGACAAGAAGCTCTGACAGCCTCCATCTGCGAAAAGGATGCCAATATCGCCTTGATGGAGCTCTCTGGGGCCCGCAACCCCAAGGCGCTCGATACACTCAAAGGAGAGAAGGATAAACTACAGATGCAACTTAAACAATTGGTGAGTCTATTATTATCTGTCCGTTTAATTGATTGGCTTGCAATTTTATGTAATCATTATCTATTCAGATTAATGGACTTAGAGTTATAAGTTGTATTATTTGTTAGGGCAATAATATTTACATATTAGTTATATTATATTTAGTTACATATTTTCAAATATATTTTTATATACGTTTTTGTTACTATACTTCGTGTTTCTTTGAAGCACGTTTTTGTTCAATTATAGTTTTGTTCTCTTTGTTTTTTGTTCAATTAGAAATCTATTTTTTAAACTATAGTTTTTATGAAATTATAAATATGCTATTAAATAGACGGAGAAATACATTGATTTGATTTGTTATATAAAATCTAAATTTTGTGCATGTTATATTAAAAAAATTGTAATATGAAATGTCTATATTGTAAAACTGGGTTTTTTTTTTTTTTTTTGTTAAAGCTATAAATTAGTTATCATGGTTTTATGTTTCTTATATCGAAGATAATCTTCAATTTTATAATTTGTATGCAAAGTACAAAACATTATTGATATATTCTTTGTTTAGTTTCTTTATTCAACTTAGCAGTCGTCATCTAAATGTCTATAAATCAATATAATTTGTACATTACAATTTATGAATGTACACATTCTCAAAGCTGTAAATGCACAAATGCATTATTACACAGAATGCTGCAATACAGAACAATTAGTATCATTTAATAAAGTCTTCTATATTATTATACATATAGACAGTAATGTAATATTTTAAATATTCAGTTTCTTTTATTCAGAAACCTCGTAATATTGTTACTTTGCATAAAACTATTTAACTTTATTTACGGTTCATTTCTTGTTTTATTTTATGTACCTACTCCATACGTTTTAATAATTATGTTTCATTGAAATACAAATTGTCTTCATAAATTCTTTCTGCTGGATTTATTATATATTTATATACTTTTACTATTTGAATTGACTCATTTTTTAGAATATCTAACATTTTTAACTCTGTTTAAGGAGTTAATATGAATTATTAGCATAAGTATCTAAGGGTTAAAGATGTAACATTATATTGTGATTATTTATTTTGTTTTAACTTTAATCTAATACCTACCTTTATTAAGAGAATAATTAACATTTCTTCATTACAATATTTTAATGTACACAAAGCAAAAGGAAATTAACACGTGTTAAAGGAAATTATAATTCGGAAAATTGATGGAATGTATGTTTTAAACGATATTTTATTTATAGTAGTGCAGACGTTTTCATCTTTTCAGTCGATGTGCATATTATTTCTAAATAGTAGTTAGTTTATTACAGTAAAGTTAACAAATTTATATTGCCTTGTACATAAAATATTAACTCATTTGTCTTGTTGCACAAGTTATTTTATTACATATTTACACAAATATATACTTTATTTATTTTACTTTATTTTTTTAAAGGCTAAGCTTTCGTATTTTGTTGGCACTGTCTCTATATTGCTATTATGGATAACAAATAAATATAGACAGTAAATTAGTTTATCTTTTTTTTATTTTCGCTGTATTTTTTTGTATAAAGTGGAAATTTAAGTATTATATGAAATTTGGTATATTCTTTTAACATTTTTCTTTAAATTTTATGTTTTTCATTTGAACAGGATATTAAAGTATTAGGTAATGATGCGGAAAAAGTACTGATCACTTTACATGAATGACCACTCGTAAAGTAAAATAAATTTAATAATAATTCATAATAAAGTTTATGATCATGGGTACAAAGCAAAACACAATTAAACACATTATATATGAGAAATAAAAATTACATGAACACTATTCATAAATGTCAATGTAAATAAAGAGAGAACTGGAGAGATACAGAAAGTTATGTTAAAAAAGCTATGTAACAGAGCCAATAATTAATTTATTAGTAGAGATATTTAGAGGATAGAAATCTGAATTAAGATTGAGAGCGATGTTCTTATTTATCACAAGGCAGATTCAACAATTTTACGCGTTTTGGCATCACTGTATTAGGTAATGTTGAGATTTGTCTTGTTCAGCATATTATTAGAAATTAAAATGTAATAAGCCATATTATACTGCAATAATATATATTTGTTCTTTAGCTTTCGGAGAGGACTAAAATATTGATATACATACAGCGAATAACGATAATATATTACATAAGCAATGTTTCTAAAATTATAAATAATCAAGCAGATAATAATCTCGATAGAAAATTAACATAGATAGTTTATATAAATTATATAGATGTGGCCTTACCCCGCTAATTGAACTAACCAAACAATAAATATTTCAATGTTGCAGCGCAAATCCGTTTATTAAAGTGATATTTATCGTTTTGCTAGTTAAGTCTATGGCGATTAATTAATTATGATTTGTATATATCCCGGCAAAGTGAGCAATTATTATATTTAGATTTTTTAATACTAGAACGAATTACGTAAGTCAATTATCAAAACTGAGAAAAAATGATTCTCTTGTTAATTATAAATCGATATTATTATTATTCGTTTCAATAATAAAAATAATAATTATTAATGCTCTTTGTATTATTAGTTTTTAGAGTATTTGCCTGCATAATAATGTGTTATTGTTTAGTACTTTTAAGTTGTTCACTGCACCTGTATCATATTATTTTAATCCTATGCTTAGGGAGTGGATCTCGAAAGCTATAAAGGTACAAATACATATTATTGCACTATTTAGCTTATTTTATTTTCTCAAGTATCCCTATTATCAGAAAGTCCAGTAATATATTAATTTATAATTATATTGTACAATTTTATGGACAAATCAACTTTTCCTTTAGTTTGACTATCTTCTAATTGTATTTGAAATCAGAATATATTGTTATTGCATTTGGGTAATTTTGTACATTAACAAATTTGTTAGAATTTGAAGTTTATGAGTTTTCTTCATAATAAATATATGTTATTCTCATTTTCCAGAGTCAATGCAGAGCTATGATGCAAGAAGAACGCCAAAGTCGTAAACCTTGACCAATATAACCAATCCTTGTATTTTGGCTATTTTATATTTATACGATTAACTCAACTGTAAAAAGTTTATTTTTCCCTATATTACTAACCCCCTCTCCTTTTGCCCTTCGTCCCAAATCCCCAATATATTTATATATACTCGTTCCAGATATATTGCACATTTCCACTTTTTTAGAAAACTTTTTTTGTTTTGCATTTTACAACAGTGTATTTTTGTCATTTAATTAGATTGAATAAATTTGAGTCACACTAATGAGATGTGTCTTATTAGCACAAGTCATTTATTTATTATACTACATTATTGTAAATCGTAGACTACAGTTATTTTCAATTAGACGTTGTTATATTATTCTATAGATAGCAGGAAGGAAGATATGTACAGTTTTCTTTTTGTACCAAGACGACTACACTACCAAAGTAGATAGGTTCCTAACCTTTGTTTTTATATTGATCTACCAACAACGTGCTGAACTGGGTTAAAAGGTGGTTACTAATATTTTTTGTACTATAATTTATCTACACAATGTACCCCTTTTCCTTTAGTCTATTTTAACATTTGATTATATTCATTTATTTAATTAGCAACACGATTATATATTTATATACTTTTACTATTGTATATTTAGGTTTCTTTCCATTATCTATATACTATTTGTTCAAAAATACTTTGTCGATTTTCGATTTAAAATCTAGTTTAGATGGTAATTTCATTTTTGATAATTTGAACCTACTTTCTACATGTGATAAAATTAATATTTTCATATCTATATTTACGGACCATCTTTCAAGTTATAATAATAATAATATTTGTATTATCAAATTTTAAGAAAAATGTCAAGTTTACAATAATAAATCATTTAAGATATAATATCTCTATAACTCATAGTCTCTTTTGACAAATTGTTATTATTTCATTTTTGTACAAGGTTAGTATTTTAGACAAGTATTAAGACTACATGTCACTTATATATACAAACATCAATAGGCTTAGATTGTTGTTTTAACATTAACACTGTATATATTATACCGATACTACTACATATTACATATAATAATGTTAATACTTTAAAATGTATTTATGTTTTTATTCAGATTTTCTTCTGCTCTTGAGCTCCTATTCCAGTAGTTTTATTTATATATCTATTCGAATAAGTTTGTGTATTTACTTTAATGACATGTATAAATTTCTCGTTGTCTTTATAATGAAATATGCAATATACATTTCGACTGTACATTCCTCGAAAATATAATAATAATGACATATAAATATTAATACATAATATTCATTATTGTTAACCATTATTGCGCATAATATTTGTTTATCTTTTTGTAGTTAGGAGTATTTGATCACTTGTAATATTTTAACCATTTATATAATACTTCAATTTTGTTTCTCTCTATGAAAATGTTCACATACATACTTATATGCAAAGCATCTTAAAATTTATTTTATCCTTAACAAATAACTAACATTTACTTTATTTTTGTTTTATCAATTTTGTTAAATTAGATTGAAAATTTACATATGCATATATTTTATAATTGATAAAAAATGCTAATTATATTTAGTACAATTTCCTCTGTTTAATGCATAGTTTTTATTGTTCTTGATTAATTTTTTTCGAGTAAACAATATTATAGTAAAACATTATGATGTGTAACCTGAATGCTTGAGCTTTGATATACTGAATAAAATTTATCTTATATTAACTAGCAACATGTTATGAAATTTAATACGAAACTATTGTGCATGCATTTGTGACGTCCTTTTTAATATTTCACCCTCCAAAACTCGTTTTCTTGCGCTATTTACTTTCTGTTTGGTTAGCATAGATATCGTGTCAAAATGTTAATAAACGTATAATTCTGAATAACACTGTAACGAATTAGTTATTCAAAAATTGGTAATTACATTAGTCAGTCATCATTAATAATGCATATATGCAAAATAGCAAACAAAATTTAAGGAATATACATAATATATATTTCTATTCATTTGAAACTTCGTATTCTATATGAATGAATGTCTGTTTAATTCTATGTATCTAAACTAATTTTTTTTAAAACATATGTTAAATACATCATACGATTTTGACTCAATTTCATTTTATAGGAAACATTGTCAGTACAAGTTTGTTTTAATCACTAGATATATTGAAATTTCTAATAAAGATTTCTTTGCGTTATGCACATAATTGTAACTACTACAATAATATAGCTCCTGCAATTGGCGCTTTTGTCTATTGTGTAAAAATCTCGAAGGTATGACTTCAATTATGTAAGGGCTTTTTTAATTATCAACAACAATTACAGTGTTTTCTAATTTGGAGAATATTTAAACTTTTTAATTTCGATATTTACACTTTTGTTATTACATTTTTCTTGATATTGTAATTACATATGTTTTGTAAATTTTTTTTAATTGAGATTCTAAAACGAACTTACTATAATTACTTTTTTTATGAAAGATTTAACAAAAGAAGCCATGCTTCCGTTTCAAACTAAACACATATATCTATTCAATCGCGCTGTACTCGCATATTATAGGTTGTATCACAAAACACTCGTTTCTAATTCTATAATTACACTTAAGCGATAATGTATAATGCTCCAACTATATTATAAAAATGGACGGCGCTGTCCAAGGATATGTATATTTAAGTTTTCTATTTAAAGAAATTTACAAAAATGATTGAAGGCATTTGTATAATTTTAATATTAAATATCATTTAAGTGTATTTATAGAATTAGAAATGATCGTTTTTAGTGATACAGCCTATATATAATTATATACGTATAATATATATCTTAGTTAAAAATATGTAATGCTGCTTTACTGTTTGGGAACGTAGCTGGCAAACAATAAATAAAAATAATAAAACTTAAAAATCGGAGTAGCTCAGAAAACCAATGTAATTTGAGTTAATTATTTGAATTTTGAATGATAAATTATATTATTATATCGTATTTGAAACTAATCACAAATTATGACAGATTTTCTAAAAACATTGTTATATATAGAAAACCAACTTTCCCTATTACATTCTCATATAAATATCAGAATAAATATGCTTTAATTTTGTAAATTATATCGAAGTATATTGCGCTATCGACCGATTAAGCGCTAATCATGACTGAAGATAAGGCAAATTTAGCAGCACGCGAATAATCGATAAATGACAACTTGAAATTACTAGTCTGGTTATAAATGTTATGTTCGAAATCTCTATTTCATTATACCACTCGTAAGTAAAAAAAATGTATTTTGTGTTTCGTGAAAAAAAATATATGATAATTTTAGAAATAATGTTAGTATTGAATTATATAACATTAACGTTAGTATTGAATTAATAACATATTAAAACTTTTTACATTAATAATTTAAATATCTTATTATATTTTAATATTCAATTTATACCTAATTATTTAGCCAAACAATTTTAGAAGTTTCTAAACGTATTGTTTAATTTTAATTAATATGTAAATGTTGTTAAAGTAAGAATATTTAGTTTTAAAAGTTATGAAACGACCACCTCTACCAACTGTGGAAACGTTGTGTAGTAGGTTTACCTAACTTAGGACTCTAAAGGAAATTGTAATTTTTGCTAAACGTGTCATGCGAGAGCGTAGACATAAGTTAAATGTATATATGTAAAGATATCGATAATTCCATTGATTCAGATGAATAATTAAGCAGATGGTAGATTAAGCAATCCTTTTGATTAAATAGATTTTTTTGGTCACAACATTATAGCACATATAGTAACTATTCTAAAAAGAATGAAGTATTGACAAAATATATTTGAGTTTTGTCAAAAATATCATGCAGTGTAGACGGTAATCTTTGCTTTGAATAGAGCAGAACTTTTATAACAAATTAGACGAATTTACCAATCCGACAGAATAGTAATATGATTGACAAAGAAGTTCAGGTTAAGGAAGGCCGGTATACACCAAGCTGAAAAAACCCTTGGGACAATATTTGTTAGAGTATACACCAGTTTGTGCCGTAATAATTTTTATGACACACCAAAATATATGTCCCAACTGATCGGTTGACTATGTTGCATGGGCATCGGTATAAACTCTTGACCAATTCCGGTATGTACTCGATTTCATCTGCACAAACCGTTGGTTCTATATTTTAGGCATGTTTAAAATATTGCGAAAAAGAACTATAAATAGATGTATTGTGGTACTATTAATAGACACGCGATGATATTTCCTGAATCCAATAAATGCACGAGGTTTATAGAACCCTATCTAAACATATTGGCCCTAGTATATCTGTTTCCTTTGTGAATTTTTGCTCTCCTCTCTATTATTTGTACGATATTTTGATGCAGACGTATATACTGTGAATACATTGTTATAAAAAATTAAAAACCTAAACGAAAACTTCTTTATTGACACCATAGAGGCGTGTACACGCAACTCTTTACACTAACCACAGACTTCTATTTATTTGTTAAATATAGAAGTCTGTGACACTAACAGAAATATTCGTGCCAAGTGACACAAAAAAACGTATCCCAAGGCTGTATGGCAGGAGACACACATTTGTGTCCCAAGGCTGTATGGCAGGAGACACACATTTGTGTCCCCAGCCATACACCCTCGGACACAAGGTATGTGTCACCAGATTTATTTATATATATAACCGCTGCACATCATTTTTATTTAAATCAGTCATATTATAAATATAATACATTTAAATTACAATAAATACTTATAAAATTAATAAAATACTGGTATACCTATGGAACTCAGATAATAAGCACTGAAGGCGTATACAAAATTTAGTGGTTGAATATATGTAAAATAGTAAATTCTAAAAAAGAGAATTCTAAAAACGACAGAATAAAAATCACTAGATATAGGAGGACATGTTATCCTTAATAAACCGCCTATGAAAGGTATACAAATGTTTTTATGTGCAGGCTACAGATTTGAGGTGGACATTCCAGTTGCCTGTTCTTTCGGCTCGGATGAAGTCCATCATAATGTTCTCCATTTCTTAGAGCTGAAGCCACAACTGTGATGTTGTGTTTGTTAGTTTTGATTTTATTTGATGTCACTGAATTTCTTGAACAAGGTATCCAGGACATCTTTCGTATTGGCATCTGCTAGCGATTCTTTGTTGTTTCGCAAGTTAGTGTAGAACTTGTCTAACTGAGGAAATCATGCATACCATCCCCTGATACTTCTATTATGTTGAGAAAATCATAATCTAATACACCTTCTAATCAGACTGTCAACGGTATGCTCAGATTGTTGAGTATCAGAGGTGGCACTGGCATCACTAGTAAAGCTGGTGGTTGTTGTAGAATCTAGTGTTGGGGATGCTTCAACATTGCTGATGTCATCGTTTGCTTGATTAAGTACTGGCGTCACATACAGTTACCAACATGGAAAAACGCCACCACTTGGCTAGGTCCTTCCATGAGTACCGAGGGGCTGATAGTCGGTCCATCAAAGAAACGAGATCGTCGTTGTGTAGACGCTGGGCAATCCAAAAGCCAATGTTCCAGAGTTTCGAGTTTTGAAGAGCAGTGAGGGCATATCGGATCCGCGCCCTGACGAATCAAAGCTCTGTAGGTCGCAAAGTGGAGAGAATGGCCTGTTGAGGTAGAATGACTTCGTCTTTTCTGTTCAGCTTGATTTTCGCTTTCTTTCCTGCTCCGTAGATGATCCTCGTACATGGATTTTCAATTTGTTTGTCTCAGATTTCTCTCTTGATGATGGCTTTGGCCATGTGATCCCATGTGATGATATCTGTGAAATCACTGAGAGTTCTGGTGGATTCCTTCGCAGCCTGATCTGCCAATTCATTACCCGGTAGATTACAATGGCCGGGGACCCATTGGATGAGCAGATGTTGTTTTAGGATTGAAAATTTCGAGTAAATCGTATGTATGTCGTTGTTGATGAATGAGTTGCTCTGTATGTGCTGAGTGTAGCTTTGCTGTCAGAGCAAATTCTGATTTTAATGTCTTTCTCGTCCATTTTCTCGATGTATACAAGGGCGAGTAACATAGCCAAGACTTCAGTTTCGTAAGAGTTGGTTTGCTTGTTTCTTTTTCTGTACAGGGATTCTAGGACTGTGAGATCGTTTGTGGGGCCCGTGTGATGATTTCCGCACTTCCGTCCACAACCGTGCCGTCTCTGACTGAACCGTCAGTATAGATGGTGACTTAGTATTCGATGTATTTGGAAGATAATATGTTAAGGGCATCTTTAAAAAATGTTAGCCTCGTCTTATCCTTTCTTGCTGCCTCCGTCGAGCTCTAGAGAGATGGTGTTCTCTGATAAGCTGGCGTCACTGATGCTGGGAGTACTATCCTCGGGACAGGGAGGCAACGGAACGTCAAGTACTCTTCTAAGTAACATAGTGTGACGTACAGCTGACGTCATTTATACACATTAGCCCTTAGGGCCCTGGATATATATGCCTTTGCCATTAAGAATATGTTGGAGAGAGTATTATTACTGTATCACTGTATTATCTCTCCAATACAGTAAAGAGAAGCTCTGGAAACCTAGTTCCTGCCATTAGAAAACCTATGCTGCCAAGAAAGCTGATAAGAAGATGCATTAAACCAGGCCTGAGAATAACATTCTTAATGAAACTGGTGTCACTCACCCTATCAACAATTGTATTAATTTTCCTTCCAAAACAGCGGCTGGTCAAATGTAAGGATTGCTCATTTTTTTCTCATACGTAACACACATACCTATTAAATAATATTGGGCAATTATTTTTAGCACTATTTCATGAAATATTATGCATATATGGTAATTATTTCAAAATCGCTGATGCCATCAAAATAATGCATGATTTGGTCATTCAATTCAACATGGATATGTGCTGGTTTATGACCAATTTCTTTGTTTTTTTTAATGTTATCACGATTATATTCTATCGTGTAATCAATTTTAATCCTATAATGTTGATTTTAAGAGTTATCTAACCACATTTAATTAATGGTAACTGTCGAAATTGAGATTGATTGACATATTACACATCATGGCCTATTTAGGTGGTGCTTTTTACTTGATTTTAGCATAACTTAGGTGTTTATAGATAATGTATTTTTTAATATAGTGAATTTTAATCCTCATGTGAGATTAATGATTAGAGTAGTGGGGTAGGGTGACCGCGACTCCACCCCCCCCCTGCCCCCTCCCCTCTTCGCGACCAATCAGAATCGGGACAGCTCTTAGCCAATGGTACGGCTGTCAGTGTATTCAAGTAACGTGCGCGTCTGTAAGAGAACGGGCGCGCTTTCCCCTCTCACCTTACCGCGTACTGATTGGTCGATACTGAAAAATTTAGAGTGTAGACGTAAGCGCGCGTCTCATTCAATTCATTTCACTCTGCTTCTTAGTCGTATACGGTTGCTTTCTCCTCTCATGATGCAAAACAATGCAGAATTACAGTACACCCCGGAAGATTATGTAGAGTTTGATACATTCCTAAATGCCTTATTGGGACCTTCTACCCAGCCCTGTCCCACCTCTACCTCAACCCCGCTGGATCTCTCTACTCGACCCCGCCCTACTACCTCAACTCCGCTGGATCTCTTCACCCAGCTCTGCCCTGTTTCAACCTCACAGAACGTCTCTGATCAGCCCTGCCCTGCCTCAACCTCACAGAACGTTTCAGCTCAATCCTCTACTCA
>JAYRBW010136746.1:0-15446 GCA_036023295.1 Invenusta paracnida
CAAAAAATTAAAAATTTTTTATGAGAAACTTAGATAACCTATGGGAAGTGTGATTTTGGAGGGGGGGGGGGCCGAATTAGCCCCACCCCCGGTTCTGGGAAGCGAAAAAAAAACCGGTTCAGATAGGGTTAATGTAATTAGAAATTGTTAGTAAATTTTGTTTCCAATTATAAATAATTTCTTAGTGAGTAACTTACCATTTACGTAATGTTATGCTCAATTAATATTATTGTTGGAGTTTATAAGTAGCATCTCTATATTTGTACTAAACAAATCTATTGTTAAATGTTTAAACGTATGATGGAAAATAATGTAATCGTGTTATCAGCAGAATAAAATTATATTTTTATCTGCACTTTGTCTATTTGAATAAGCATATGCAGTGCACATTTTACTTGAGTTAGGCATTTTAGCTAATTTATTTAAGTCAGTGTCGGGCAACAATTTGTCTATCTCCTTTAAAATTGTCTGCATTATAACAAAAAATTACTCTTATGTAATGTCATTTTTTAGTGACAGGTCTTATATAATTATTAGTCTATGGTTAAACCCATTAATCGATAAGATATAGACTAAAATTTCTCTTACCATCGATGTACAATGTTTTAAAAGATAAATCTAACATCATTTTGAAATTTAAAAATCGTATTTAACATTTATACGTATATTTTGAACTAATTATAATATTTAAGCGTCCTTTTTTGTTTTACTTTATTATTGCAAGTAATTAGAGTTGAAGCAATAATGAAAAAAGCGTCAACAATGTAAAAAAATAATAAAGATTTTTATTACCAATTTTTTGTATTAAATCATAGCATTTTGTTATGATTTATGATACCTAAATCCATAAACATTTACAAAAATAATCAGGCTTGAGATAAATGTCATTTACGTACTAACAAAACATGATGTAATTACAGAATAATGTATTTGCAATATTAACTAATATCGAACTATTTAAAAATTTTGATGACAATTTGAAAATGAGCCACTGTTGAGGGGAATGTTCATTGTTGTTGCTGATGAGTTATCGGCACTTGAACTGATGGCTGCAGGAGTAAAAACGACAATTCTCACTTTTTTGGATATTTTGTTTACCGATACAGCATTTGATGAAGTGTCTCTTTTTGCGGCAGCACCTAACTCGTCAAATTCTTGGTCTTTCCGTTTTCGGTTATATCTGTCGACACTCATAGGATTTCGGTGTCCAGTAACTGAACATATTTCTACCTTCGAAAATCTGTTTTCTTTGAGAACTGTGACTAGGGTAACCCTAATACAATAATTCGTATATCTCTTAGATAAACACAATTTTTGAGAAAGTTTGGTCATGAGGTTATCTAATGAATGTTTCCCAAGACACATTTTATCCGAAAAAGACCGTATTGTCTTTTTGGATTGTACCTTAGATGGTTTTGGATATAATGAATCGGAATGAGATATTTTTTATGAATACCATTCCCAAGCCACAACAGGACACTCTGAGGGATTTTCAAGGTTTTCATAAGCACTTACCTACCTCTTTTAGGTCTTCGTATTCATTATGTTTGATAGGAGATAATCTATCGAATAGCTCGTATTTTCAACATGTTATCCACTTCTATAACTGGATAAGATTTACATTTTGACCGGACTTTTTAAATAGAGCAACCATTGTTTTCAGTATTATGTTAGATTTTGCGAATCTTGGATAACTAAAAATGTTGACATCGGGCTTATTGAGACAAACATATCGATGTAATGCAGCTCTGAGACAAATAAGACTGGGAGGAAAATAATAGCTACTATCATTTTTTTTTAATGTTGAGTAATAAAATTAGAGATAATCGTCTAAAATAGGAAGGGATACAGACAACAAATCAAAATTGAAATTATTCTGTCGGAGAAATAATTAAAAACAATTGAAGTATTACTACATTTGCTTCAAGGATGACGATGGAACGTTTTTACGTTCAAGTAAATAAATTTCTTTTGATATATCTGCTGAAAGTGACATTAATTGGGAAGTTTTATCTTCATCATTTAATAGAATACAGAACGAGTCATCAAGTTTTTGGAGATCAGATAACTTATAGCCGTCAATTTGAATTATTTCATTAGGAGTTATATCATTATCAAGGTCAACATCAGATACATAATCGTCTGGGGCTAAGGCTGTGGTATTATACATTGATTGGAACGCAATTGTTCAATTTCATCTGGAGAGCCATATGGAGCCACTACTTCCATTGGGAAACAAACTCAAATTGCCTAAAATTTGGAAGCTCTTTCTTGAACCATATCTTATTTAATTGTGTTGAAGAAAAAAAATCTAAATTGATTTAAATAATAATCAATCTATGGGTTAGAGCTATTAAAATATATCTTAATATCTATTAAAATATCCGATTATTGTTCCCCCGCAATTTTTCTACTTTGTCACCCGCTTTTTTATAATTACGCACAACAGGATTTTTATTGTGGGGTCATTTATCGGACAACAATGTTGATAATTTTCTGGCGCTTGCGCGCCCTCAAATTACTTACATTGTTGTCCTCTAAAATTACTATCAATGTTATATGACCTGAAAAATACTGAACTAGTTAAAAATATATTTTACTTCTAAATAACTTTTAATTTTAAATTAAAATAAAGCTTTAGGTCATGTCATTGGCAAATATAATATATGTAGGAACATGTATTCAGCAAAATGTAAAAACCTACCCAGAATGGCCACCACCTCATCATCTTGGACCACTTCGAGGGATCCGGACACAACAAAGCAGAGTTGGTCGATACTCTCTCCTTGATGAAAGATGAGATCACTGGGTGCGGTATGCAGTGTGACAAAGTTAACGGCAAGAGAGCGTAGACACCCGTCACTGGCCAGACGGAAGGCGGGATGCTCGTTGAAGACCATTCGGTTGAGGTGGACACAGAGGTCCGCTTTCATGTCCTTCGGGCAGTAGTTCAGCACCTGAAGGAAGTTTCCAATTATTTGGATGGAGATGTTAAGGTAGAAAAAATGAAGAATATAAACAATCCAGGTCAATATCATTGCAGACAATATATAAAACGAGTTATATGTACAATGTTAATTAAGAAAGTCACAATCAAAGAGATCGTTTCATTATTTTATTTTTATTATTTTTTCATATTGTAATTTAACTTTTACTTTTTTTAATGGTTCGTAAATTCAACGCTTTTAACGTATTAAAAATTGTTTCAAAAAACTTATTAAGTATAATACATCTCTAGAGTTAATATCAATTGTTATCCGCTATCTCAATTGGCTTCCAATTAAATCTAGAATAAAATTTATAGTATGCAGCCTTACTCATTAATGTATCCACAGCTCTCTTGCTCACTATTTCAAATGTTTATTCTGTATTTATGAGTCTCATTCTGCTTCACATCTCCCTTTTCTCTTTTTTACTCATCAATTTCTTTTCTATGAAACAATTCCCATCTGTACAATATGAAATATTTAATTTACTGCCTATCACTATCTGAAATTCTTTTAGAGAAAGTTATACTCAAAAATTGTTTTTGTATTTTAAAAAGCTACTTGTTTATTTAATTTTTATTGTTGTTTTTAGCTTGAATTTATTATTATCATGGTTAGTTTTTTAAAGTGTTTTCCACTTTGATTGTTTCGGATATGTTTGTGGTTTAAATTAACAAATAAAGTGAATATTTCTTGAATGATCACAAAGCTTTATGAGATTAATAATAATACAAATAATATCTCTGATTTTTAATACATTGAGTTTATTAGATATCTTTGTCGTTTTATAGATAGTCTTTTATGGTATTTCTTTATGAATTTTATTTGTCTGTAATTCTTAATTGTTTCAAAAGACACCTGATTTATTTGGATGTTTTATTATATTTCTTCAGTCGGGCTTTGAAAAGTTCAATAAAATGATAACCTTTTATTTGGAGCCTTATTAATCATATAAATGAATCATATGATGTTTTTAAAAAGTTCCTGTTTAAAATCGTGTCAATCTAGTTATTTTTCATGAACTGCAATAACATTTTGGATAATACAGCAAGTTTCATAACATAACTCCAGCAATTAGTTTAAAATTTAAACTTATGAATTTAAAATAAATAATTATACTTCGAAAAAGTATAGTCAGGTACTATACTTACCAAAAAACACAAACAGTTATTAGCAAATGAATTTCCACAATTATATAATATTTTATAACAATTTCACCCACTCTTAGACATGTGCTTGTACCACTTGTATATACACAAGTAAATGGTTGAGTTGAAATAGCTCACAACTGTAAATTGAAGTCAACAAATATTACTATTGTTATACGCAGATATATAATTTTTATATTAAATTTTAGAACCCACTCAGTGATTTTAGACGAAGAGTTGTTAGCCAACATCTTTAGTGATAAATTGATAGTTTACAAATAATAATGATGAAAGTAGATAAAAAGTTTGACTATTTTGATTATTAATTCAATTAATCTTTAATTTTATTCGTTTATTCGTATATGTATTTTAATAATTATTATATCTGTTCAAAGAAATTTTTCAAATAAAGATTGTTTGAAAATGAATAGGTATCCATGAAAAGGCTTAGTATAAAACTGCTGTACTTGTTAAATGCAAACAATATAGTTTCTAAACAGTTTAGGCATGTCCTAATTCCTTACATAAATGTTCTTGAATATTTAACTTGTTGCCTTTTTTATTGAAATTCAACTATATTTTATTGAGAAAAATGTGTGGCGTAAAGCATATAAAGTCAATAAGAATGGATATTTTGCGTCTTTTACTCTATAGGAAATAAATTAATATCTGTTCACGCCTGTCCAAAACTCCATTCATTTAATAGAATAATTATTTAAACAGGGACGACTATAGCTGATAGATAGGATATTTGCAAATAAATAGCAATTTACGTAGACAAGCTAAACATACTAGAATGATAAAATCTGACAATAGCAGAAGACTATTTTTCTCTAGTCCCACCTCTTCATTGTCTAATTAAAAGGAATACGATCAAGATTAGACCATGATATACAATAGCTGGCTTCTTTCGGACCTGTCTGAACAAAGTTTTTGTTAAAGACACAACACTTTTGTTAACTGTTTACATTTTCTCTGAAGGCTAAATCATATTCCACTAAATGTGGAAGAGCAGTGTAGCTTATTATATATTAAAATGTTACAAATCATATAGGAGAATGTTTCTTGAAAAACTGTGTCAATTGGTCGAGAAATAAAAGTAGTACGTTAATTTTAAATTATGCCTTCTGGCTATTTGACAGTCCTGATTTCCTAGTCCTCGATATGCATAATATACATATTCTATTTTTAAATAAATATTTTAATAATGAAATTGGGGTATATTAACTCGTCAAAAATGTTAACATTTCTCACAAATATCTACTTTATAGGAAAGTATATTAGACATATGGTCTACACTGGAATAATTTTACACTATAACTAACACAAAACTATTAAAAACTATTTAAAACTATATTTCAAATTTATGAACGTAAAGTACATCTGAAAATGTGATATTTTCTTACTAACGAAATTTTTTTCATTTTTGATAATTTTTTATTTGAAATGACAAAAACCTCTTATGATCATATGCTTTATTGACTTTATCTCAGCTCGCTATTTTATTTTATTCATTATTATTTCAAAAGAATTTTTTTATATAATTGGTTAAGCTCATATGATTTATATACTATAACGTATTTCCGATTCAATTAAAAATAAAATTCTTGTTAATGATAAAATGTCTTATTCATTTAAATGATTCTTTGTGAAGTAAATAAAATGTTGATGTATTTAAAAAAAATTCTAAATTTTCCTTATAAGGTATCTATTTGTAACTACAATTTATATATTTTATCCTAGGAAGTTCTAAGCAAAGTTAATGGGAAATTATGAAAACTATTTCAAATACATTTATGTGAATTAATCGTCAGGTATGTGTTTCAATGCACACATATATAATATATGTACTCATATTAAAATATCATTGCGCTCTCAAAGCATTTTCTAAAATATATTTTTGGGATTAATATATTCATAAACCACATTACACTGACAAACACTGTTACAAAAAAGGCAATAAATTATATTTTTAGGTTTAATCTGTATTTAATATTTCTATAATAAGTGCTACTTTATTGATACTATATCATTTGAAATGCGTAACGAGACGTTGTTACGTTTTTTATCAAAATGATTAAAAAAAATGACAGAGAGACAAGCATTACAAACTTACCTTTGCCGTATCAATGCCCTTGGTGATTGCCCAAGATGACGTTACGTAGTCAAGGACGCGCTCGCCAAGTTCCTTAGGAACATCGTGGATTTTCATAAAGTCCTTGACACTGTTCATCATTTCTGTGTAGCGAGCTCGGGTTGCGTACATTTGCTGCACTATTGTTGTTACATTACCAAAAATTGTGGCGTATACCAGAGCTGAAAGCGAAAGAAGCAATATCAATACCAGCTAATATCAAATCTCCGAATTTTTTGGTGGAATACATATTCTCAATCAAATATAGATAAATGTAGTAAAACGTGCCATTACTGCAGCAAAAAATGAGTATAATGAAATCAAGTATAGAGTGTGCTGCTATGATAGTGAAACTTAACGTAATTTGATTCATGTATTTGATGATCTGTATTCATGTACTTTATATTAGAAATATAAATGACTGTTCACATTTAATTTATGTTTTTTATAACAATCATTCAGTATTAAATTTGATTAACAAATAAATAAAATGAAATAATTGCTTAGTTCAAATTTAGGAAAAATTATACATTTCTAGCTTTCCTATAGAGTTGCGTTATTGTATTAAAATAAAATCATTTTGTATTGTATTGTATTGTATTGTATTGTAATGTATTGTATAATATTGTATTCTTTTTATTCTACTGATATAGTATGAAAATTATGTATGGAGTGATAAAGCATAAATAATATAAGAAAACATATACATATACAAATCAGTTAATTAATTATAATTTTTTTACAAATAGTAACTGTAGGCTGGAGAAGCCCGTATGAACGCCATTTGTCCGAACTTCAGGCGACAGGCTGGTGGGATAGAGAGCTCGCCCCGAGTAGATGAGCGAGTAGGGAAGGCATCATTTCCTTTTAAAGAAAGCTGCAATTTGAGACCTGCAGGCCTTTCTTGTTCCCATACCCTGCGTACCAAGGTAGTGCGAGCAGCATTGAGCTGTTCCAGGAAGGTTGGCCATTTTAGCAAAGCCAATGCGCCATGGAGCGGTCATTTTTTGCAACAGCTGTCGCAGCAGCGTTATACCCACGTAAGAAGACACTGTGCCTCAAAGGATGCCTCCCCAAATAATGTTTGGCAGTAAGTGATGTGGGGGAGGGCCAGTGTCTTCACTAGTAATTCTGTGTCTTTGCGAGGCAGGTTCCGAGTAGCTCTTTTTATCGCTCAAAGCCGCGAGCGACGTACGTTTGGTTTAGTGCCTCTTAGCACTGTGGAATCTGCATCAGGACTGCGTCGATTGTGATACCTAGAATTTTAATGGTGTTAGTGGGTGCCAGAGTATTTTGAACACATTTTATGATAGCTCCTGGATTTATTCGCCTTTTGGCTGTTTCGCATTTAATCGGTTGCGTCTTCGTTGGTTAAACTGCTAATTTGTTTAGTTATGGGTATGTGTTGAAATTTGACAGTAATTGATCCATGCGTGATTTTGCTATTTCATCTGTTTTGCACCAGGTGATGACGGTGGTGTCATCAGCGAATATTATTACTGCAATACCTGGTTGATTGTTATAGTGATTGTTTCGGTGGAATTGAATGTGTATAGGCAATAGAGAAGGGGGCCCAATACACTCCCTTTGGCACTCCGTTGCTGGGTTTACTTATTTTTCCTTCTACCTTGGTTTATTGTAGGCGAGACGAGAAGTACAATGAAAAGAGTTGTATAAGGCTCTGTTTCGTAACCCGACTCTTTTAGTAACAATCTCTCGCGGCCGATCGTGTCGAAGGCGGTGCTTAAATCTAAAGCTGTGATTATCACAAAATGTCCTTCATCGATTGCGGTTGTTGTTAGATCTACTAATTTTATCAGGGCTGTCTCGCAACTATATGCAGCCTTCTGAATCCATGAGCAGAACTAGGAAGAGCCTCAATGTGGTCACTATGCGACATCGGCTGATCCGCGATTATGCGTTCGATGATTCGTGAGATCGCTGGTAAGAGGGAGATCGGGCTATAGGAGTTGGGTTTTGTCTCGCAGCCTTTTCGTTTCCAGGCAGCTATTACAATTGCTATTTTCCATTGTGATGGGAAAGTGCTCTCACACCGATTATTGAATTGGCTAATTTAGCAATTTCGTCGGTAATTCCTGGGCCCATCTACATACATCTACATACATCTACTATACATCGGAATATCATCAATTTCTGCTGAATCTATTGACTAATATTTGTTTATCGCTCTCTAGACATCAGTAGAGTGTACAGTTGAAATCTTTGAAGAGTATCAACATTGGCTACTTGCAATATACTTGATGGTGCGTCAGGAAAAGTGTCTCTGATTATTTGCAGCTTCCTAACAAAGCATAGATTGAGCTCGTCAGTAGTACAAGTTGGCTGGGACGGATAGCAGTTTGTTGCGACCAAGAAGTTCACGTAGCATTTTCCAGCCTTTTGCTGACCAAGCGCGAGTTCCGAGATCCTGTCTTTCTCTATCAATATAATATCTTTGGTCAAAAGATAGACCAAACCTAACCTCTTTCGTCATCAGGTTGAATATAACTCTTTCATTGTCAAAGGCATCTGCTCGTCAGGCTCGACGGCTAACGGTGTTTTTACGTGGAATCAATTTGACCGTAGTTCTCATGATTCATTCCATGCTTTCTTTAGAGAGCGATTTTTCCTTTTTTATGTTTGAGGCGTTCGAAGAGGAACGTTTTCGCGAAGTACTGTCTCCCAAGCTTTATTCCATGTTTTCCATCCTTCTAATACATTCTCGTTTTCCTATTTTCACTAAGGCTTGGGAGTAAATGTGGAGTCATTTGTTCAGTATTTGCGGTTTTCCAGTGTTGTCTCGGAGCTGAAGTTGGTTGCGATACAACAGTTTTATGGTCAGCAATATAGATTGCGACTGCATGATGATCGCTCACTGACTGCATTTGGGGGATAGGTGTAGTACAGACTTGGTGTATGTTTGTCCATACAGGTCGATAGTTGTGACCTCTTTCCCTCTACCTTTTGGCTCCCCAGTTGTAAATCGTACATGTTGTTGCATTCCTAGAGCACGTAGTAAGGAGGCTAGTGCTGTGCCCTCGTCTGCGTTTTTATTGCTATCTTTGTCTCCTATACACGCTGTCAGTGTCCTCCAATCGTGCTCACGCGCGCAGGTCCCACTACTGAGCGATTATGCTGAAATTTAGTTATCACTATACATTGCACTTTCTAAACTACTAGACTGCGTCTTTGAATGACATATACATGTTAAGTTTTTAAAGCTTATAAACTTATTTTAAATTCAAGGTATCGGTAATACACTTGTATTTATATATATTTATAAATTAATCTATCAAAAATACAAGTACATGTCATTTAATCTACTCTTTAAATGAGTAGGATATTAATTACACTGATGACGTTATTTTACACTAAACATACAGTTATATCTCTATTGAGTTTATCTGTATTTTAAGTATTTTTATAACATCTGTATTTATATTCTTTTCTATGTTGCTTATTTATAATAACTAAAATATCAAAAGAATAATTACTTTATATTATGTATAGGTTGTACATTTTTAGAGGTGTATAAAGATATGCAAATATAAAATATATGAGAAAAATATATCAAATTATACTCAAGTATACATGTATATATGTATATAAATATTATTTCTTATATACATAAATAGGTAACCTACACATATTTTACTGAACATTTTTTCCGTTTCATAGAAATATTTAAACTATTTAATAATACTAAAACACTATATAATAATATGAAACCGCGCTTTAATAATTCTGCACATGCAATTGATCGCATATGTGAAACAATTCACTTAAAATGAAACAAAACAAATTACAAATTGCAGTATTTAAAACATAAATAAGTTAATATTAAGAACAGACATATTTATTTTTTACTGTGGCATATATACATAATATTTGTATTGTCATTATATTTAAAATGTAATATGTCAATTATGTGCACAAATGCAGCATAAATTAACTGAATATCATACATGCTTTTTTTCATATAGTACAAAAGTCATTTTGGTCATTTTATTTCACAACATTTATTAGGCTCAGTCTTTCTATAAATTCCTGATATAAAATATTACTCGTCGTCGAAGTATTGTTATTATATCTCTAGATATTTAACATATAAAACCCGTCTTTATTCATCCTTGAATCTTACTAATTGGGTTATAATACTTTCCATATGAAATCCCTTATAGATAATTTTAAATAAACAAGGTGAAAATGATATTTTGCTTTTAATTTTGCTTAACAGTTGCCATATGTGCATATTTATATTTCGCTGCCTTCTGTAATTTTTTATATTTTAGTAATGAACAAATAGAATTGCTAAAGAACAAGTACATAAATGTAATTCTGCACATTTTGGGAGTTATGGCATAAATGAATGACAAATTAAAATTTATGAAATACTAATCATTTCTCTCATGAATTTATTAAGAAAACACGCTTACAGCTAACGGAGAGAATTTCTATAAAATAATTTCTATACAGTGATATAAAATTCTATTGTCGTTTTTTCTTAATAATAGGACAAACTAATATTGTTGTTCTTGAAAGTTTCTTTTTAACTTAAAAAGTCTATATCAAGGATTTCATATAATGAGTACATTAGTTGTTGACATTTTAGAATTCTTTAACTTCCTTTCGTTTATACATACATTTGAATTTTAAAAACAATGTTATCTTTTTTACTTTTAGTTGATACAACTATAGACTGCATTTTGAATCAGAGTATACAATTTCGATATAATATCTAAAATTTCATGCCAAGATTTTAAAATAGAAATCTTTGTAGAAAGGAAAACCTGCATTCTTGTACAAAATAATTTTAGCACATTATCTGATTAGCTTACATTTTTGGTTTTATATACATATATTTGTATATTATATAAATACATCTTCACGGGGAAATATTGTATGCACAATCAATAAATAAATATTTGGTGAAAACAATTCAATCTCATATAATGGATAATCCTATGTATAAAACATCTAAACTATAATTCAAAGAAATATTTATATTATTATTGTAATAATAATAATGAAGATTAATTATTTTCAAAACAATTAAAAAAAAATGCAGATATAAGTATTTGGTTAATGATGAAGCGTTAAATTAAATTTTATATGACTAGTATATATCTTAACTAAAAATGACTTTAATTAATATAATCAATTTATTTGTACTATATTTTATTTTATGCTAATTAACATCACAAAATATTTAGATAGACATATTTTATACCGTCATCTTTTAATTAAAAGTGTATATTGAAAAATACTGACAGAAATAGTTATACTATAATATAAATTAACTATAATATTTATCGAGAATTAGAAATTTATCCATTTAATAAGAAATATCATATAAATAATATATTATATATTATTAGCATTTTGTCGAAGTATGGAATTATTTGTAATAACTATTTTAATAGATAGTTATTTATATACTTAACTAATTACTTGTTAAATGAAATATGATTAAGCATTATAAAAAAATTCTAATACAATAATTATTATGTGCATTGTTATAAATAATATATTTACGTTTAATCTATTATGTACATGACTATTATATTTAATGTGACAACAAACAAACTTTTTACTTTTATTCAAACAGATTATTTCTCCATACCAAAATTTGTACTACTTCTATTTGAATTCACTAAATGTTAACCAAAAGCTGCATTAATAAAGACACAAATTCTCCTTTTAATAAAAAAATATTATGTTTATTAAAAACTCCATTAGAAAGTAAAATATCGTTTTACAATATAATTCATTATTTAACCTGATTGAAAAAATGCTATATATTTTTAGTAAAAAGTAAATTAACTTTTACTACATTATTGTATATTCCGCTTTCTTAAGTATGATATAGTTCGGAACTTATCAGAGCACTAAAAAAACATTTACAAATGCTGCATTAACATGTCAATGTTATAAATAATAATAATGTTTAATTACATAGCACAAAGTTGTATATTACTGTAAACTTCAAAACATGGAGAAATGTTTAATTTTATTCCCATTTTCCTGTTTTATTTAAATTTATAAATAAATAATATTAGTTTTAACAAATTAATTCAATTTTAGTTTCAAAGCACTTCGATATTTTGATATTTCCAAAAATGTATAGTTGGACAACTCACCTCCAATCAACATAAAGAACACTGAAACAATCTTCTCATTCTCTGTGTTGGCTGAAACATTTCCGAACCCGATACTCGTGAGCAGAGAGAGTGTGTAGTAGAGGGCGGTAATGTAGGTCATTCCCTGATCGGGCATTGGCTGAACCACACCAGCTTCCATTGTCCAATTCTGCGGCTCAAGCGTGTCATTGGCCAGACGTGGGATCCAACCGTAGAAAATTTTCTGATCGATGTCCGAAGTTCCCACTGTGTACCAGATGCAGGCTAGCCAGTGGGCCAACAATAGGAATCCAAAGAGCATGAGTAGGAGGAGAGCCGCCACGTACTCGAGGTATTGATCCATCTTGCGGATTACTCGGCCAATTCGGAGCAAGCGGACGGCTTTCAGAGCGCTAAACAAGTTGCTGATGCTCTGTGCGGGAAAAGTAATGCAGGATAAATTCAAAAATTGAAGAAATTAAATATATATATAAAATATAAACCTTACTAAACTATTCTTTTAATATTGAAATATTAGTAAAAGAGAATGGGGTCGTAAAAGGAAAGGATCAACCAGTTTGTTAATATAAAATTGATTTATTCCCATAAGTTTGTTTCATTTTAGATTTAGTACACAACTAATATATGTATGCAATGGACTACACATAATTTAACAAATATTTAGAATATTAATTAATGACTTTTTACTTATGGCACTTCTAAATGGACTACACATAATTTAACAAATATTTAGAATACTAATTAATGACTTTTTACTTATGGCACTTCTAAATATAACTCAAACAAAATTCAAGATTCTTACAATATTTACAATCAATTATTATGATCAACGCATTTAGAATTAAAAATATGATATACATATACTTATAATTTATACAAATCTCATAAATTAAAATCACAGAATCATTTGAAATGTGTTCGCTTTATGAAGTTCAGTTGCGTCATGAGGATTTAATGAATATTTAAAAGAAATTCAAAGGAGATGTACCACATATCTAAAAATATTATGTGGTACAAAAAAAATGTATATATTTATAAAAGTTGATATCACACACAAAGTAATATATTTTTTTGTATTTAGATTATTGTATTTATAAATAAAGAAATTAAGACTAAAATAATAATAAATAACTGAATAACATATTGCAATGAGAATACACACATTATATGTATAATAATAGTTCTACATAATGCAACAAAATTATCTTTATAAAGTTCGAAAAATTTTAATCACAATAGAATTATTTTTTATATTTTTATATTTAGACTTTAGATTAATTACTTTTATACGTATAAACACTTTACACATACACACATTGATGTAATTGTGTACGTGTGTAAAATTGAGATAATAAGATGAAATATATCTGTGTAATTATCCCGCTATTCACATTTTTGTCATTTTAAAAATGATGAAAAGATGCGGTCAAACTATAATTTCATAATATAGGTATGTACATGCACGATAAAATAAAAATAACACAAAACAGTTTTGCGCAAAATTACATTTATTTTTCAGACAATTTAGGCCATTAATAATAATAATAATAATAATACCTTTATTTAAAAAAACACAAAACAGTTTTTCCTACATAACTTTTATAGTAAAAAATTAAAACAATAAAACAATTAGGAGAAACGTTAATTTAGAGATATATTGTAGGGAAAAAAAAGATAATTTTAGATAGTATTATACAAAGTTAAGAGAGAAAGTTATTGTAAAGGAATGTTATTGGAGAACAATTCGATAGCTTGAATATCAGACTAGTTTTAAAATTAGTTTAATCGAAATAGTCTCTAATACCACTTTTTAATACTTGAAACAATTTGACGAAAAACATTATTGAAGATGTAATATGTATTACGTATGAAATCAACATGATTATCATTGTAGAATATGAATGTAATAACTCTATACTCGTAAAAGACCTAAAATACCTGTATAGATTCTGGTTGGAAGGCGTTGAATACGTCATAGGGTAGGCAGGAGAGAAGATCAATAACGAACCAGCCCTTGAGGTAGTTGACACGAATGATCACTGGATCCGATATCACCTCACCAGAGGGGCCCACGAAAGTCGTGTGGTAGTTGAGAATTATGTCGATGAAAAAGATTACGTCAACAATGGAGTCGGCGATGAGGAAGCTCACATAATCCATCGATCGACTTTGGAAAGTGACATTGTAAGGGACCATGACTGCTGTGTAGCCGGTAAGGACGAGAATGAGCCAATCCCAAGTCGTCTTAAATGCGGCGTAGTGGAGTATGATGTGCGGTGGGGTTTTGGGTGTTTCCTGTTTGTACTGGGGGAGTACCTCGGCGGTCACGTTCGGCACCTACGGGAAGGGAGGGGTCATAGACTTCAGTTTATAAGCTACATATTTATAGACTGGTATTCCACTAACGAAACCCCATCCACATTATAATATCAGGCTTTGTAACATAAGACGTTTTTTTTCTATTCTTTACATTTATATAGGAAAATTCTCTCATCAGTAGCTTGAAATTCACAATATACCTCGTATATTGTGGATTTCATTATTGTTATATCCTTAGCTAATGATATACGACATTCACCTCCATAATAAGAAAAAGTCAATTTTATATCTTGAGATAGAATGATAGAATGTCTCCAATAAATAAGGGTGGGGTTACTGCCCCCCTCCCCCAACAGTTATTCTACATGTCGGACAGAACAAAATTTCGTTGGATGATTTTATTTGCTGGTGGACATAACCTTGAAAGATGATAAACTAATTTTAAGACATCCTTAAATTCAGAAAAAAACAACTTAGTGAATAAGCAGAATAATTAGACTGTCCGCATAGTCGGTGTACAGTATATACTTTTCAAGATCTACTAATATTTGACAAAGCAAATCTCGGACATCTAATTTTAATAGTAAATTTGTCGGATACAATCGGAATATTGTCAAATACCCGATAATTGAGACAAAAGAAATTTAAAAAAGGCATTGGGCAGTAGTACGGTAGGTGCGCCACGAAAGCAGTCACGTGACGTGCGGGGGAGGGGGGG
>JAYRBW010136757.1:0-15445 GCA_036023295.1 Invenusta paracnida
TGTTATATATATATAATAAAGTTTTGTATTTGTTTATATTTTTTTCTAGCCGCTCATTTATTTCGGTACAGCCTATAACCTTTAAGAAATTGTACCAACCTTGACACAATTATCTAATCTACACAAAATGACTTAGAAAAGTGTAAAAACACAGAATTGTAAAAAAAATATCAGAAATTGGAAAGTTCTATAATCGTTTATATTATTAATTATATTTATACTTTTATTATACATTATATATCTAAATAATGATTATAAATTTTTTTTGTAATTCTCAAAATTTCAGAATTCAATGAGTTTCCGGAGATTTAGTCAGCTTTCAAATTCTCCTTGAGGTTTAAGGTGTGACAACCATGATTAACTAAATAGTTCAATTGGACATATTAGTATTAGCTTTTCCGGTTAAATTATAGTAACTACGAAAATGTATTATTTTTTGTCGTCATCCTTATCTGTTATAACTTATAAAGCCTTAGGCTTAGTACATAAGAGGGTATGCATCTTTAATAGTTCGAGAATGTTATATTTAATTCAACAAATTCAACACGAGCTGTGTTCTATGATATACCTAATATAATAAAATGATATACATACGATTTACAGCAAGCTGTAGCGTTCAAAGGAGTCGAGTGCGAAAACATCCCGCAGCTGAAGTGCTATTTAAGCACTATGCACTTCTAGCCAATCATAGCTTTCTAAAGGATCCCGTTCTCAAAGCGGGAGATTCAAACCCTATCCCAAAGGTAGCCATCTTAATTAACAGTCGTAATCAGAGCTATCTGTCAATTCTGGACCAATCAGTCTCTTTTGTGTATCTATCTTATTTCTATTGAGTTATTGAGGAATATCCCTAATAAAGCTATTACATACATTACTTTTAGTGTGTGAAATCTGCATTTTAACTGACTTCCTTACTTATTATTTATGTGCAATAGTAGACTAAATATCTTGTGCTAACTAAAGTCCTCTAACCACGAACACTACATAAATTGGCGCCCATTCCGTGGCTCAGATGGAAAGAACCCCCTCCGTCCAGAACTCTCATCCAATCCTTACTCTATATGGCATTCTCCGAAGTCAGCAGAATGAGAACAATTTCAACCATTTTATTATAAAAAAGTCTCATGTCCCCAAAACCTAACCTATAAATTGCTATTGTATATCCATCTCTTCCCCTCTTTTTCCTCTTTACAACTCTGTTAAACAATTTTTTTAAACGAAAAAGTGTCAGATGGACTGCATTTCGACGGCGAGCAGTTTGGGATACCAACCGTTGCACCCCCTGAGATCACTCCCACTACATCCACTGTTGGAGATACACTTTTGAAAATTAATCCTCCGCAACCTACTTTCCTACCAACCATCACCAGATCCCTTCCACGATCGCCGAGTGTACCAATCAACCATTCTTCAACCAATATACCCTGCCATCATACTGACCCCGAGCTACAAGTCATGGACCCTCCGACCATCCCACAGAATCGTGTCTTGCCACCTCAAATTCTCCCTGTACGCACTCGGAAGCAGGTCATCCGACAGCGTCTGTCCGATTCTTCTCTTCCCCCAGATTTAGCTGTACATGAGGACACTCATTTGGCTGCGGCTTCAACCGAGCCTTTTCTGTCGGACCAAACGTTACAGATGTATTTGTCCGATATGTCTACTTTTCCTATGCATCATTTCTCTCTCTCTCTCTCTCTCTCCCAATTTCAACTCCAATCTACTCCAAAAACCCTCTCTCAATTTCAACTCCAATCTACTCCAAAAACCCATCCCGAGCACCAGGTTACGAACCCCCTACCTTTCCGGAGGCTCGTAAACTTCCGCTCCATATACAAAACAGGAGAAAGAAGCGAGGTCGCCGGAAACGTCAGACCCGTCAGACCCGTCATTCTTAACCTGCCGATGTAACTCGATACGCGTACCTCCAATTCGGCTCGACACCTTCCGAGTCATCTCAGTCCGGTCGGACCTCTCTCACATGTCCGTCGGGTAACACGGATGTTTGTTGTTCCCTTTCTTATTCCATACCGCTATGTATCTCTTCTCTGTTTATATTTACTAACTATTCTATTAATCAACTACATGTGGACTTGGTTGCATTGTATTTTCATTATATGGTGATCATCAGAAGATATCTTTAGTCGGCTGACTTTAGCGTACTCCGAGACGATTGCGTTGGCCTTACTCCGTCTCCTCACATGGCTCTTGCTGTTGTGGATGAGAACTAGGTAGTTTTCTTTCTCCGATAACCCTCCTTTGAGCATTTTCAGTTGTCCACACATTGTTTGGCTCGTGCTGTTCTTTTCGACGTGTTGCTTCCATGTTTCTTTCTTGATATTGGCCGTCTTACTTTGGATTTTGGCTTCTAGTTCTTGGATCTTATCCCAATCACAGATGTTCATGTCTTTTAGTTAGCTCTTTCATCCACTATGGCTTTGACTACTTTATTGAGTACTTCACCGTTCCTTGTTCGTAGCACTTTCAGTTCGATCCATTTGTACGCCGCTTAAGTATAGTTTTTTTGAACGTGTCTTCTTGTTCTTTGATGGAACGGGGGGTGGTCCATTCTCCTTCCATATCAGTCAACAGCTGTTGTTCAAAATCTGGCCATTTCGCCTTTTTCTATCTCCATATCATTCTCTTCTTGTCAACCTCCATGACAGCTTTCTCTGACCACGTTAAGAGGATAGGATTGTGATCTGAAGATAATCCTGTCCTTGTTTCCCACTTGAACTTGGCTGCGGAGTCTTCGTGTACCAAAGTTACGTCAGGGGTAGATTTCCTTGATGTCCCTCTGGGTTGGGCTATAGTCATTGAGGACCATCATTCTGTTGTCACTAATCCATTCTGCCAAGCTTTCGCCCCGTTTGTCTTCTCTAACCGTGTTGTCCCATAGGTTATGGTGGCCGTTGAAGTCGCCAACTAAAATCCAATCTGTGTTTGATGGTAGAGATCTGATTGTCCGTAGGATCGCTTCTTCATTACTATCTCTGCTATGGGCTGGGGCTATACAGGTGTTCAATATCTTAAGTTAAGCACCTCCGGACGTCAAGATTTCAGTGACTAATATTTCGGATGTTGAGTCTTGTAGGTCTATGGTTCCTTCAATCGGCAGGGATCTGTAATGGAGTCCTTTGTTCACAAGAGTGATAAGTTCTCCGCCTCTGGAGTACTTTTGGGTTCTGCCGCGAGTTCGGTCTTTGCGGACTATATTGTACTCAGTTAGTCCTGGTAAGAGATCTTCTTCTTTCAACTTAGTCTCTTGTAGTATTACAATGTCAATATTTTCTTTCTTGAGAAAGTCTTTTAATTCCGGGATCTTCGTCAATATATAGTCACAGTTCCACTGTAAGATCTTAACTACTTCCTTGGTGACGGTATTCTTAGTCACGGCAGTAAGTAGTTCTGCCTCTGGTAAGGATTCCGTAATATTCCTCCTTACTTCTGCCCTTGTGCATTCTGGGAATTTCAATGACTTATCCTGGATTCTCTGGTCAAGTAGCGCTCTGCTCGATATACCGGAGCATTTCTTGTGTACCGTTTTTCTGCAGGTGTTGCATTCCATTCCTGGAGCTAGCATGGTTTTCTCACAGGCATGGCATTTCGTTCCTGGCAGCCATCGGTTGTCCTGGTTGGTATTGTTTAGTGTCCTTCCGAGACATTTGGGACAAGCCGCTACTGAATTAGTGGTCCTATGGTAGTGGTTAACTTCACTGCAATTGGCATGCATGAGTCCGCTGCATTGTTGGCATTCCATCGGAGTTGTTCCCTTTCTAATCGCAATGTTGCATATACTGCATTTCGTCGTCGGCCCTGGGTTTAGTTCGATGTCTCCAGCCAGAAGTAGTAGTGTCCAGAGGTGTTTGGCTGGTTGGTCACCTCCGGCATCCAAAAACACTTCGCATCGTTAGTTGTTGTCTCTTTTCGCCCCCAACAAGTCGGAGTTGACACAACAAATTGTTGTTGTTGTTACTGTTTTTGTTGTTGTTGTTGTTGTTGTTGTTGCGTTGTTATTGTTGTTGTTGTTGTTGTTGTTGTTGTTGTTGTTGTTGTTGTTGTTGTTGTTGTTGTTGTTGTTGTTGTTGTTGTTGGTGTTGTTGTTGTTGTTGTTGTTGTTGTTGTTGTTGTTGTTGTTGTTGTTGTTGTTGTTGTTGTCGTTGTTGTTGAAGTCGGTGTGCCTCACGCCTGAGTTTCGCGAGCGTATGCTATCACCTCCTCGGGGTTGGTATAGAGGACCGAAAGGGGTGGACTGGGACCACCGAAAAGCTTACTTCTTAGGATATAATGGCTTGGGCAATCTTGAATCCAATGTTGAACCGTTTGAGGAACCATCTTACAAGTGGGGCAGGTGGGGTCTTCCCCCTTAATGATGGCTTTGTAAGCTCCAAGGTCTAAGTTGGGCTATTAGGATTGCTTCTTTCCTGTTCTTTGGAATGTGCTTTTTCTTATGGGCATAGGAGATGGAAAGCAAGGGGTGAACGGTATTGACGTCCCGTGTGTGGTTAGTGATGACCGCCTTTGCAGCTTCCCAGCTGATGCTAGTATCTCCTTCTTCCTGATAGTTGCAGACGGCTTTTGCCAATTCATCAACATTTTCGTTCATTGGCAGGCCGGCATGACCAGGTTGTTGTGGTTCGATTATCATTGACAGATATATTCTCGACTGGCAGACTAGCTATGGGTTATTGTATTTACTATTAAGCTCCTCCCAGAACTTCGAGGCGTTGATCGGATTTGACGTGAGGTCCCTGATCTGCCAAATATCCCCCTTGGTGGGGAGGTTTCACACCAATGGACACGCCAGGGTCATTGTTGCATGCCCGGCATACTTCGTCCTATCTTTTGATCTCTTTTCATACGCTTTGATTTCAATGAGTGCCCGGTTCTGAAATGCCACAGGCTTACCATTTCCTTCTTGTTGATGGTGTTTTCTAAGACTTCTTTAATCCTGCCTTCGTTATACAGCTTTTTACACCTCACGGGGAACCTTTTTCCTTTGGATTGAGCATGGTGACATCTGAATTTCGCCACATTAAAAAGCCATCCTACTCCCGTTTGATCAAGTTTTGCTGCAGAGTCTGCCACTTTGTCCGCTTTTTCATTGCCACTGAATCCACAGTAGCTGGGAACCCAGGTTAAAGTGAGGTGTTTATCTCTATAATGGAGGGTGACGAGCTTGTTGTTTATATTGACTATGATGTTGTTATTTTTGTCGTGGTGAGGATCCGGGGTTAGCTCCACCAGTCTGGTTTCCATTTCCTCAGATACCCAATTGCCGTCCGCTCATTTTTCAAACTCTCAATCCCGGTAATATCTCTCGCTCTTCTTTCCATTTCCCATCTTGGACACTCCCATACGTGGTCTTTGGCCTCCTCTTCTCCGCAGTCATCGCAGAACGCCTCCTCAATCTTACCCACTCTGATGTTGTTGTTGGTGTTAAACTTGAGGTACTCTGAAGTGATGACTTGCTATCAGTTACGATTCTTGCTTTATTCCATTTTTCCTCGTGCTTGATAAGGTAGTCCATAGCAGTGTCAATCGCCATAATTTCTCTCTGATACTCTGATATGAAGAACACCATCTCCCTGCTGGGGCTGTAATCTTGTTGATTATTTCGAAGTTATCGGCTTCTTCTTTGGTGATGACCACTCTTTCGCCCCCATTATAGTGACTCTCTTGGGCCGAACAATTTGTGTATATGACTATGTCGAACTCGTTGTTATTATTGAGTTGATTGAGAGCCATAATTTTGTTCTTCGTGTTACCATTATATTTGATACCATCAGTTTCGATCTTTATATTCCTTCTGAGCCAGGGAATATTAAAGTCTGCTTAAGGGCTGGAAATTTCCATCCAGATTCTTTGTTGTTAAAAATTTTGCTCCAAACTGCTTTAGCAAAGGATCTGGACTCTGTTTTCTTAAGTCTTCCATTCTGGTTGGTGCTGATAATCACCTTGCGTGGGTTGTCATCGCTATATCTGAGACTTCTCTCCACTGCAATGCAGGCTTTGATGGTTGCTCTACTGCTGATCTTGTCCAGATTCGCTTCGACTAACACGGATGCTGATGGGTAGATGCGTAGACTCCTGTAATTTTTCTGGCTGCTTCAAATTGGATTCTTGCCAGTTTCTCGATTCATCCTTGGCTTGCTCATGGGGTCCATTCAGGAGATCCGTATTCAATGATGGTCTTGCACATTGCGGTGTAAATAGTTCTCAATAGCAATTTGTTCAATCCCAATTCTGTGCTGCACACAGCTCTTAGCATATTGATCATCTTCCTGCATTTTATAACGATCCTGTTTACATGTTCCACCAAAGAGAGTCTTCTGTCATATGTGACACCTAAGAATGTAGGAAACTTGGTGCTTATAATGAGAAGAGTGTTGTGTAAAAATAGACTAGGTTTCAGTTCGCTTTGCTTTGCATCCATAGTGAAGAGGGTGCTAAGGCATTTACTGATACTGAGCGACAAGAGCCATTTCTTACTCCAGTTACTGATGTAATCTAAGGATTTTTGGACTATGGTTGTAACGGTGTTTACGTTCTTGTTGGATGCCAATATGGCTACATCGTCCGCGAAAAAGTTGATTTTGCATTCTTTGGGAAAATTTTCCACGACATCGTTGATGTAGTCGATGTAGTCGAACAAGGTAGGCGATAGAACTGCTCCCTGTTGCAGTCATTGTCTGCAAATATTTGATGTTTGCCTTGTTTGCCATTGTACTCGACCAAAGTCTTTCTGTCAGATATCCAGCTTTGAATCCATCTGATAGTGCTCTAACTCAAGCTCATCTTTGTCATTTTTCAAATCAGCCCATCCCTCCAGATTTTATCATACACTTTGGCATAGTTCAGTTAGGCAAACGCAGTCCTTTCTCTCGTGTGTAAAGCGTCGCTGATGTGTGGAGATAGTCGGATGATTTGATCTTCAGTTGATCTATTGGGTCTAAAGTCAGATTGTGATTCAGTGATTTAGTTTCTTGTTTCAAAGTATACATTATTATTTTATTAATTATATTCTCTCAATCAGTTTACCAAGACATGATGTTAAGCAGATTTGTCTGTAGAAGGCTATGTCTTCCGGTGCTTTATCTTTTTTGAGCAGAGATAAAATGTTTCCCTGTCTTCATTTGCTGGGGACTTGGGCAAGTCTAAAATACATGTTTAAAATTCGAGAACTTTCACAATAGCTTCGTCCGTCAGTTCTTTTATCACCATTAAATGGTCGAGATATATTCATATATCCATATTCATATATATTCATTCAATTCTTCGAGTTCAATGGGTTTATCTTCTTCGTATATATTCTTTTTTTCGTCATTAAGCAGTTCCGTCGTGTAGTGTTTGGTATTCCTATTGTATTTAGGCACTTTGGGGTAACTAACGTTAGCATACTCTTTCCACAATATGTTGGCTTTGTGTTTGTTGCTGGCATAACCTATACCTTTATGAACCAGGATCATGTCCGGTTCGCTCGGTGGGAGGTCAGATTTCATCCTTTTTAGTAATTGCCACATATCTTTGAGGTTGTTTGCTTTGTTGACTTCTTCACTCTATAACTCTGCTTTCTTGTTGTTTATCTTCTCTTTGATGTTCTGTTCCTTGGTTTTCGTTTCTTCCAAATTGATGTTGGGTTGTTCAAGAAGCTTGTCTCTATCCTTCATCTCATTTATAATATTTTCCGATATCACTTTCCTGTTTCTGGTACGAAGAATCTTGATTCCTATATGTCTGTAAGCAGCTTTAAGAAAGCCTTTCTGATATCTTCTTCATTTTTGTTTGTTTTGTTGTCTTCCACTGTGATCTTATTACTTTGATTAGCCACTTCCTTCTTGTATGTGTTCCAGTCTGTTTTTTTTCCATTGTCATATCATGTATTTTGTCTGTACATAGGTTTACTTTGCTGTTGTTCAATTATAATAGGTTTGTGGTCAGAGCTGAGTCTCTGTATTATCTTCCATGTGAATCCTTCGGCTGTGTTTTCATGACAGATATAGTGATATCTGGAGATGATTTCCTGTTGGTACCTCATTCCATTCGGGAAGTATCCCCGTTGTTGAGGATGACGAATTCATTTTCTTGAACTCAGTTAATCATGTTTTCACCTCTAGTGTCTCGTGGGATGGAGTTGTCCCACATCTCATGGTGGTCATTGATGTCTCCACATATAAACCATTATTTGGAAGATTCAGCATAGATCTAGCAGTGGCTTCATCATTCGTCCGTTGAAAGCGTGAGGGGATGTACATATTGAGGATAAGATACTCTTCTTCTCGTTGCACCATATTTGACATCCTGAATTTCTGTAGCTGGGTCGTTTTTGGCTTTTTGTAGTCTTTGGTTGGTAGTCATTGGTAAGCGTGACATACGCGAACAAGAGTCATCAAACCACCTCCTCTGCTGCCTCTTTCAGTATGATTTCGAATTCGGAAATCTTTGCTTGAAGGTGGTCACAATTCCATTACAAAATTCTCAACAGGTTGTTCGCTTATGTATTACTGGTGTTTTTCTTGATTCCTCTGATTTGGTTATCCATCAGTTTTGCTCTGTATTCTTCCGTTCTTTTGATGTTGACATTCCTGATACGGAATTCGCAGGTCCAATTGTTTTCCTGGACTCTCCAATCACGAAGGTTTCAGCTAGTGATGTTCATACAGCCTTTATGGACCATACACTTACATACATATGCCTCCTGTGTTGCTTTGTTGCAACTTGCCTTTGAATGGGTTCTCTTCATCCTTCACTTTCGGTTCGGTTTGAGTGGTGTTCGGCTTAGTGTTTTCGAAAGTTCTCGGGTTGATAGGTGTTATCGGGTGATGTTGTTGTTGAATACGTCTAGAGACGTATCCAATAACGGACTAAAGAGTCTTCCACGCTAGGTAAAGTGTTCCCACAGAGTTAATGCAGAAGACTGAAAGTGGTGTGTTGGTTTCTCTAAAGATCCTCATTTTGGCTCTGGATGTTCTTGGACAATCGTTGAACCAATGTTCTAGTGTGTGAGGTTTATCCCTGCAGTGATGACATTGTGGATTCACTGAGGGATCCATGATATTTTGATATGCCGCTAATTTTAAGCAGTATCCTCGGCGGAGTCTTCCCCGGAAGATGTTCTCTTTGCGCGAAAACTCGCTGTGGTCACCCTTTGTCGCATTGTATATTTTACTAGTGCGATCATGGGATATGGGGTGTTGACGATGGTTATATCAATGTAGGCAATTGCGCTTTTGGAGTCAACTGGTCTGGCATATTCCTTGCTGGTAGTCGATTCCTTTGTAAGTCTGTTGGTCTTCTCATTTCCCGAAATTTTGCATGACGCGGAATCCATTGGAGTGATATGTTGTGTGTAAGGTATGTGAGCTTTCTTTTGACAACTCTGGTAAGAAGGCTTATGCTTGCAATAGCAGTCAGTAATGCCTGACTATGAGCAGATAAAAATAGTGTCGGTGCCTTAAAAAAGACTGGAGGCGGTTATGTGGTATATGGCCAGTTCAAGGGCTAGAAGTTCCTCACAGAAAGAGCTGGTAATGGTGCGCTACATCTCGCAGTTATGGATTTGAGGATTTGTGGGTTATCTGCATGTCCTGTCGTTACCACGACCACGGCGTCCCTTCTGATGCCGACCTGTCAGTGTATAGGATGAACTCTGCATTAGGATTTTCGATGATTTTAAGGGCGATATCTTTCATTTCTGACTCTGTCAATCTGATTTATTGATGTTGCCACAACTCATGTTGATGTTGGTATTGTCCGAGGTAAGAATCCATGGGATATTCGTCAGACAGTCAAGTTTTCTGTTTAGCAGTTCTAGACAGATGTCAGTACATGTGGCATCGAGAAGGCTGCTGCGTTGCAGGCGATGTTTAATGTCGGCTTCGAGAACAATACTTTGTGGGTTGTCTGACAGTTGGCGCAGAGCTTTCTCTTTAGCCTTATAGCACAGCCTTTTATATACTGATAATACGATAGTCTTAGATGTCGGATTCTTTCCTGAGTGTTTCGATGGGTGTGGTCTTGAATGGCCATGAAATTCTGTAGAGGGTGTTGTTCTGCCCCCGCTCGAGGTTTGTAAACGTGGTCTCCGAGAGCAAGGGTAACATGCTGGGGTGACGTAGTCAAAACGGTTTCTAACAAGAGATCTGTAAATGTCTACTAGATGCGTAAAATTCTTACCCCCGTGTTGATACTCAGCAATGGAGATTAAGTTAGTCCATTTCTTGACTTTCCTTAAGATGAGTTCGATGTGCTTAGTTAGGGAAATGGTTCTGTCTAATGTCACCCTTATAGGCGCAGCCTTGACTCATGTTGGCAAGGCAAAGCCAAACAAAAATCACAAGCCTCAGATGACACCAGAAATAAAAACATTCATAAAGAAATATAACAGTTTCAGACATAATATTTCCACCCAACGCCAAGAATAGATTCAATTGTGTACAGAAGTTAATGAAATGATCGTTAAAAAGAAGGAAGATAAATAGGTCGGCTTTCTGTAAAATCTGGAGCATCAAAAAGATTCTCAAAAAACCTTGAAGCTTGTTAAGTCCCTAACAAAGGAACCTGATTCGAATAACCCAAGTGAAGTACTTGCATATAAAGGGAAAACGATCACAACTGACAGTTGTTGCCAAACTGACATTTTCATAAAACACTAGTCCAATGTCAGTAAACTCCAATTTAACAAAGTAGAGAGAAGCAAGATGCACCTCCACCTCCCCAAACTACTGGACCAAACGTGCAACCGCTTTGCAATTGTCGAATTAAACACAGCCACTGCACAAATGAGAACAAGAAGAGCGGCTGGACGTGACGATATACCATATACCTTTCTAAAGACACTTGGGCCAACGGCGAGAAGACAGCTTCTAGACCTGTTCGATATGTTCTTTGAAACTGGCTTCATCAAAAAATTTGAAGGACCGTCATTCATACAGGCCCGTCATCCTAACTTCCTCTGTGGTTAAGACTTATAGGAGGATCCTTTCTAACCAACTGGATTTATAAACTGTAGAAGCTGGTAAATGAATAAAACAAGAATCAATGCCGATTTCGGAAAAACTATTCTTAAGGCCGTTCACAACATTATTCCAATATAAGCCTAGCAAGAGAACTATTCTTACGTAAATAGACATTTCTATATCCTACGATGAAGTCTGGCTGAAAGAGGTGTAACTTACGGTTTTTGAAAGCGACCTCCATCCTAAATTCATGTACTGGATTAGAGGCTTCTTGTACAACAGAAAAGTCGCAACCCACTTAAACAAAACCCTGTGAAAATTGCGCACCATTAACCAGAATCTATTTTGCAACCTCTACTCTTTATCGTTTACATTAGTTCGTTTAATGAAGTCATTACGGAAGAGGTTAACTCAGCCCAGAATGCTAGCTATATTTCAGTCTGGGCGATATTTCTTTACTCTTCCATAAACAGATCAAAGATAATCTTCAAAAAGCCATTGACAAGATCTACAGCTGGCGTACAAGAAAGTAAATGGTTATTAATACAGAGAAAAAGGAAACAGTCTTCTTCTCAACAAACAGTAATGAAACAGCCTATGGTCGCACCATCCCTATCATTAAAAAGCCGGACCTTTCAACCCAACACCCACAGTCCTAGGGGTGTTATTAAAATTGGCGGCCTTCTCACTAAGTGAGGACGATCGCAGTCTCATCGCTAGCTTGATTCGAGAGTCTTATCAACTGCCTAAGGGAATAGTTCCCAGTTAACGTTTTTCGATTTCCATTTTGGCGTGCAGTTAGTGCACCCGGGTTAGCATTAACTATGGGTTAGCATTGCGACCGTGACTGTGGTGGATATGAGTCGATGTCTGATGCCATTTCGTCAGTGGGGATCAAAACGATAAGTTCAGTTATGTTCAAATAGCACAAGAGAAGGTCGGATGAGCTGGTTCCGCCCGTGTCTTTGTTCACTTTAATGTGGATTTTGGGGTGTCTGTGTGTGAGTGGCGTCTCCGTCAGATGAGCCGAAGTCCCCAGGAATACGAAGCCATCGCCACGGGATCCTCCGATAGTACAGACAGACCCACAACCCGAAAGAGCACAAACTTTGGCCTAGATGAGCAGGGAGCCAGTGTTCCAGGGTCTTCTCACCTCCTCACAGTAAGGGTAACTAGGAGGCAACCCCTATCTCTCACCGTCTCAGCGTGGTGAGAGATTCCCACTGGCCGGTCGTGACGGTATACACGATGCGAGTACGCTCATGGGTTGGATCAGAATCCTTGATGGACACCGGGAGAGGCCCTATAGGCACATAATCGTTCTACAAGTGAATATTGGTCTCTGGGGCTTCCCTGTCCGTGGCTTCATTTCCACGAAGGCCGCAGTGACTGGGAATCCACTGGAAAACCACAATGCCCTTCACCCGCGTAAAAAAATCTGACTGCACCCATATCCCGGTTACAGAAAGACGTCCAACTGTCTAGCGCAGCCAAAACAGACTTATTGTCGGAGCAGATCAGAAACCTATTGCCCCGACCCTCAGTCGTAATTGGGTCGGAGCAATCGGTCATTCACCACCAAACTCAAAGTAATCACATCCGTCTCGAAGGACGAAGTGTACTCCTCACCCCTCTCGCCGCCGAGTTGCCACTACGGTCGGGTTTTTGCCCGACGCACCGGTGACGACCACAGAACTGCCCTCGCGTCCCACTTCACCCTCAGCCAACCCGTCTGTGTAAAGGACGAGGTCAAACCGTCTCAGGGAACGAATGGTGTCCAACGCGTCCTCCAATCGGACAGCTTCAGAGTCCCCGCAACAGCTGCGACCCATCAGAGAGAGGTTTACACTCCATCCTTCATTCTCCCAGTGCCACGAGCAGAGGTGACCGGAGGGAATTCAAGGTGGTGCTGATTGTTTAGACCAACCTTATTGCAGAGATCCTTAGACATCTTTTGGAAGCTATACCCCAGTCGAGGCCTTCCACGTATGGAGGTCATCTTCCCTTCTTTTTAACACCGTCGTCCGTCGTGAAACGGCCACAGTACTGGAGAAGACCTTTCGACTTCCAGATTTGAACCATCGCACGAAGCTCTTAGGGCAGTATGCAAGTTTACTTTTTCCGTTCAAGGAAATGCTTGAAATTCGAGGAATTCTCTTAAGCGTTTAAGTTAATATTTTTTAGAAGTAACTCCTCAAATATCAAAAAATTATTTGAAATGCACTGTAATTTCAAGGAAATGCTTGAAACTAATTAAGGGACCTTCTTCAATATGTTAGAAGAAATGCTTCAGGAATTCCTTGACTTAGCATTTCCTTGAATAAAAATAGCGAACTTGCATACCGCCCTTAGTGAATGAGGTTGATCGCCATTGGTATATAGTGTAGTAGTATCTGATAATGATGTAGTTAATAAGAAATATGAATGAAAATACAACACAGTTTCATTCTAAAGCAATGATAGAAAGATATGTTGATTATTTACACATTAATGATGAATATTCCACCGTTTTGTGGTTAGGTGCTAAATATAGATTAGGTATTAAATTAAATTCCCAGACTGATCATTGAGTTATATTCGGCCAGTAACTTTTCAAATAGCTGTTAAAAATTTAGGTAGTGATAGGAGTAAACTAGTAAACTGCTGTATAAACAACAAATATGGGAACATATATTTGTCGACACAAAGACCGGTAGACTTTTGTATGCTTCTAACAATATATTTTTATATCGAACTTAGCACGAATTGTGAAAATTGTCAAGCGTGAATTGGCGGTTAGATGCGACGGCAGCAGTCCATGTCCCTATCCATCAAGACTACCGTCACAAATAAAATGCCACTTCAAAATTTGCTTACGTACATTTAACGTCAGATGTCTTACAGATATTATTTCATTTTTTATTTATCCAATCGTACAATGTGAAAGTATTGAAGATTTAATCATCTACGACTAATTTCAATTTAAATCTGAGATTTAAAATTAAATTATTGATTGATATCTGTTGATAGGTTGAAAAATCGCAGAATTACTTTTTTAAATTGAACAGTGTAGGTACATTTACACAACTCTGAGATACCCTGTATGACATAGAGTAAATAAATTTTTTTTTCCTTTTAATTACTCTATGCTGCATATATGTTGGTATGGAAGCCGAATATTATATGTATAATAATGTTTATTTGTTAAAATATCCGGTTTCCATTAAAAATAACCTGGATTTGCTTTAGAGCTAACTTATATTTTTGTAAGTTTTTATAATAATTCACATATCGCTACATTTATTTTAACTTTAAATATGTTGTAACTATTAAAAAGACAAACGTTAAATGTTTAAGATAAAGAAATGACTATTTTATAAAATATTAAGCATGATGCAGTTCTTATGACATTTTAAAAGTAAAAAATGTTAAATTAAATTATTTTACTTGCGGCGTAAGGGGGGATTGAGCCACGCAAAATTGTATTGTAGAGAATGATGGGCATGGGGCTTTGATATTATTATTGTAAATGTCAAAAAGTTTTATGTGTGTAAGTTTTAAATTAAGGTAAGACTAAGAAAGTGGTAGATGTAGGGTACATGCCAAAATAAATCAAAATTGTTCGTTAATTATAACTATAAGTAATACTATTTCTTCGACTATAATTTTCCTAATGGTGTAACATTGAAATGACTATCTCTTGCTATTGCTTTTATCTCCTATTTATTATCTTAAAGAATAGCAAAGTTACTATATTCTCAAGTTTTCAATTTCATGAATAACTAAAAAGTTATATATGATCAATGACAATGTCAATGATAATTATTAGTTATTAAAAATGTCTTAATATTTTATTTTTTAATACTGTCTGTCTAAAGTCTAGTGGTAGTATTTAATTTGAGTAATATTACTAAATAATAGCATCAACCATATTAAGCTTTACTTTAACTTTTGTTCAAGTTTAAAGTTTAAGCTAAATGTTTATATAGTTTTATATATAAATTTTGCCACCAATATAATGAGTCATGACAAGTAAATAGAATTTGTCACCAAAAATATAATATATAAGTATAACCTCTTTTTCATGTAACAATACTATTAACTGTCTGTAGACTGTATATTGATAGAACTCAATAGAATTGAGTAGAACCATCAGGCCAAAGCAGCTCACCAGACAGAAAGAACAAGATAAAAATCAGAAAAACAAATTAAAAGAAAGGGTAACTAAGAGTATAAAAACCTAGAAAAATACAATAAAAACCAACTAAAATTAAAAAGAGACCAATAGTATTGGTTTCTTTTTAGTTGGGTATTAGTTTGGGTATTGGCAATACCCAAAAAATAAAGGAAACAATTGATTTTGAAGGAATTCCACCAAGTTAAACTTATACTTATAACACAGGCCTAGGAAATGAAAGCTGAAAAGTCATTCCTGAGGTGGTTATATGCTAACTGAAACCGACATCCGGGACGCAAAACCAAAAACGGACCAAAGGAAGAAGCAGACA
>JAYRBW010136768.1:0-15444 GCA_036023295.1 Invenusta paracnida
ACAATATTAAAAAACATAGTTAGCACAAGTCAAATATATTTTTAAAGAGCTAACACATTTTACGCTTATTTCAATTCTTTTATGATATGAGCTAACACACTATTTGCCATTTTTGGCTAATAATGATTTTATATACATGTGCACATAGTAAGGGTGAGTTTCACTCATTTTATGGTGAGTTTCGTTTTGAACCTTTTCGGCTGCCTATGTATGGCAGATGATGAGCAGTGTATATGACTCAAATAAAAGGTTAGATAAAGTTATATCTACAATAATTTTAATATTAGACTGTATACGTCTTCTTATTAATAATAATTATAAAGTTACATCCATCGCTTCTAGCCATAAAAGCTATTTTACTTAGAATATTGTATGACTATCAGAATTATCTTACACTCAAAATCGTAATCAATAATATATTGTATTGTTATAATTTATAAATATCTACTCTTATATAGATTTATCCGTAGAGATTGAATCACTTATCATTAAATTCTGTGTATCAATATTAATATAGCTATTGTTTACAATATTTTATCAATGGACAAATATCCATATCAAATACAAATAAATTCTGCATTATATACGTATCAAATAAACAGCTTTCTTTTACAGTGTTGGTATTACGTGATAAAGCAATTTATAATTTCTGATAACTTAAACAAAAAATCATTCCACTATACAAACCATAAACTACGAAATATATTTCGCTAGTTTAGAACGACGATCATAATTTTTTGTTCCTTTATGTTTCCCGTGTACAAATTATTTTCATATTATTTTTCTGTACAGCTAAATATAAATTAATAAAGAATATTTTTTAATTATCTGACAATAAATAACCTATACATGACTGATAAACATGTTTGTTACTAATCGATATATCAATCACAGTGTCTACTATTGAAAATATCAAGTCCCCCTTCCAAAACCCTGTCTACCCCACTTATATATCAAATATATTGCTTTTTTACTATTAAGAAATTTTTAAAAGAGATCTTTATTTTGACAAAAAATTTAATTATTCAAATTATATATTACCTCATTTTTTTCAGATATAACCAATAATCTATAATTGAAGATATTTTCTAATCGCCGCATACTCTAATGCCAGACGTGTTTCGCTCTTTAAAAATATTAAGAATCAACAAACAACAACTTCTTCAAAAATATCCAAACTATGTACTGCATATATTTTTATTTTTCACAACGCTATATAATGCTCATATTTTGCTCATATTATGCTCAAATAAGGATGCACGAAATTTAACTGCTATGTTATAGGCAGATATCATGGCATGATACTAATCGGTGGAACACATACGCCACACCTTAATTGCGGATGTAAATTCGTAAGACGAATCACGAATACACCTATCTATCACACGAAACCCTCCACGAAACCCTACATCCTGCATCCGTCTAATCTTTCTATTTTTAACCTAAATTCGAGAGAATATTTAGTCTCGATAGGGGGGGGGGGGGTGTTTTCTATTTCTGACTTTAAAACTACATACCAATTTCCGCTTTAATCAAGTGGTCATATAACTTCAAACTAAATATTAACGTTTATTTTAACTTGGTTGAGTTAGAGCTATGACAATCAGGAAGGTACGTAACTTGAAACTTGACATGAATTAATCAATTTTGCCTCAATTTAAACGCTCATAGACTCTGTTCTATTCATTCTTATAACTCAATTTTTCCTCTTTATTTCTTTTATCGTATATTTTTATACAACGCGTAGACTTTGTATTGTTTTTCTATAGTATTTAACATGTAGGTATAATTTGTAATAAAAGAATACTTCAATGCTACATATACGTATATATCTTTTTATAATTTATATTTTGATGCAGGTATATATAATGTATCTATATTAATGAGTTATACTCAAAGACATTAGAATGAAACAACATTTATAGTTTAATATTGTTTATATATATATAATTGGAGCTCGGGGGTCCAAGGGGCCTGGCCAACCCCCCCCCCCCTTTGCTGGTGGGTGGCCCACGTATCTTTGGCCCCCCCTCACTTTTAGGGAAATAGAATTGAAAATTTTAGGTTAGTAAAAAATTTCATTGTAGCAATATATTTAAAATATTCTATCTGCAATATGTACCTAATGCTCCTATTAATATTTCCTAAAATGCCAAAAAGGCAAAAAAAAGGTTAGCTCAATCCAAAAAAGAACTAAAATATAATTAATACACGTCAAGATAGTTATATAAGTTATTTAAGAATGTAATCCAAATGAATCTGCTGTAGTGGCACTATACTAAGAATATCGCTCACCCCTACCTTGAGTTTACAATAAGAATGCTATATGATAGAATTTAAATCGTTTGGTGCCGCGTGTCTACATTTCGGAGATGGACAATTTCCACTGCTTTTATTATATAATTCATTCATGGCTACCAATAGATATAATATAGTTAAATCGATCGCTCAGGCTATTAATTCTATTGTTGGTATGTTTTATTGTTTACATTTGAAACTAATTCACATTATAAAATATACATAGGGGTGTGAATATATATAAGTTGCTCCTGGTTAAATAGCAAATTACTATTGGGTAGAGATGATTATGAAGGTACACCTATATACCTACCTACAAATTCTTTGCACACAAACTAACAGGGTGACTTTATCTTTATTCTAACACATCGATTTTGATAGGTGTATGTATCACGAAATTTTTAACAAATTGTGCACTTTAATTTACAAGACTATTAACACATTAAATAATATATTACGTACATAATGATATTATATATTGATTTATCATAATAAAATGTATATATTTAATTCAATAACATATATCGTTTTAAATATCGAAAAATCAGAAAAATTGTGAAAATAAATATTTTAAAGATTTACAGAGTTCTAAATGTATAATTTACTATTCCTAACGCGATTGAAATAGATCTAGACCAAAGCCGGTATATTATAATTATGAAAATTAAAACTATATTAATGAGGACTTTGTGCACCTGGCAGAGCTGTATTCATCAATAATTTGGTCTATGTACCTAAAGGTCTGCTTTGCAAAATAGTTCATTCAGAGGTCATATATTTTCTGACTTTTCAATTTTTAATTCCGAATTTATGCCCCCCCCCCCCCCACTTTTCCCAAAGCTTCCTACGCCCCTGTAATGTAACTAAGTTTAATGATATAAAGATTTTATATAATCTAACTTACTTTAAGGTAAAAAATAAATGTAGGTATAAACTTATAACGATTTATTATCACCATCTAAATATATATCCTAATACATTATATATCAGTTATATTAACTAGGTATATTATTGAATATTTGTTTGCAGCTATTTTGATACTAATTATGTCAATAAATTTGATATCGAATATTTAAGAGATAATCATTTAAATTAGGAATATTTCCACACTCTTGCTATATTGCCGGCCGCGTCTAACCTACATTGATCCCACCTGAATGTTTCATTGTTTTCATTTTCAATGTTTTCCTTGTATATTGGAAGCAGTTCAATTTCGCATACCAAACTGACGAAATATGACGAAATTTAAAACAAAATACATAGGCAACACACCATAGAAATGAGTTAGATTTCCCTCCTATTTCTATGGGCAACACGATGCGTGATTAATTCTCACTACATACAACTTCTACGCCAAACACGCGGCAGTTGATCAGCCAATCAAATGCTAACAACACGACACACCCACAAGACACACCTACCAATTGGTTTCTGATAATTTCCAGTATTATTTGAAAAGCAGTAGCTTTTTGCAGCTTTCTTTCTTTCGTCATAATATCGGGATATTCCTTCTGGCTGGTTAGGCATGCCTTCATCAGAGATTGATCGTGCAGAAAGAAAAGTAAGTAAAATTATTGATTATATAATCTGAATATTTTCAACTGTATTATAATATTATATGGCGTATATTTATATATACCAAATAATGAAAACACATTGTAGTAGTCACGATTTACATTGAAAATAACACTGCATTATTATTGTTATGCCATAGAATTAGAGTTATAAATCCAATTAAAAAACGTGATATCATATTATGCTGCCTGCAGTTTAGTGAAGTTTTAATGTATGAGTCATGTCTCATGAGAAATATGTTTGTAAGTGTACTGTATGCTGTATGTATCTGTAATTATATGGAACTTGAAGGTCGAAAATTTGTCTTAGGAGTTAGTAGGTTTAGCTTATTGAAATATGGCATAAAAAAGTGTATAATATGATATAATGTCGAACGTAAATATACAACAGTAATGTTGAATTCGTTTTTTATTTAAATCATTTGATCGATTTGACGTTAATACTATTAATGTTTTGTTTTGTTACACTAAATATTAAATATATATGTTAGGCATTTATCTGTAAACTTTATATATATATATATTCTACATTCTTTTCCTTTAAAAGTTCGATTGTAAATAAATATAGTGTGCAACGTAAAGCATCTATAGTGCTTATGTTACACTAATGTCTGAATCACTATAGCAACGGAAACAATAGAGTTACGTAGGTGTGGACAGACACACTAGTCTATATAGTACATAGTATATTAATATTACTCTCAAGGCCCACAGCATTAAAATCTGACTAATGTTGAACTTAAAACACAAACGGTTGTGTTAGTATTTTACAGAAGAATTTGTTTGAATTACCTATATTAACAAACGTGTTTCACTTCTGTTTCCACGATATCTATGTCAATAGCACATGGGTACCTTTGCGCATTTACGCATTTAGACAGAGAAGGTAACCATTTTACGCAAAGCTGCTAGGCAATAACCTTTTAGGTATATTAGTTCCTAGCTTGAAAAAAAGCATGCTTCTACTTCTTTGGGAAAACTAGTATCGATTTTTACCAGCAAGGGCGATAAGTAGGTTTTACTAGCACGCGGTGCCCCACTGTGATTTGTACATATGCCATGTGTTCTAGGAACTTGTAATTCATAAATGTAAACATTTGACACAATACAATGGGTACTTTATAAAATGCGTAGTCCATTTAGTGATATGTTGTGACGTTTTATATAGTAGATTATAGCATTTACGAAATTTTTGTCACTTGTAATCTATGTCACTTTGTCCTTCGATAATTGCCTAATTAGAACTGAAATATCAAAGTCAAGGAAATCGAAATTATTTTATCGTTGTTTTCACATCGAGAATATTTAGTTATCTCTATGGTTGAAGTGCTTATTAGTATCGATTTAAAAAACCGATTGGAGTATTAATATTGATTGGAGAATGGTGCTGTTTATTTTTCAAATAGAATGACGAGTTAATCAATATCAGATTTTTTTTATGGCTAAAAATAATGTTGTGTTTAGTTTTCTTATTTAGAAGTTCTATTCATTTATTTATTTTTTTAAAGAAATTTTTGATCAATTATGTCATTAATAATCCCTCAAAATCCCGCTTTCGTTTTTAGGTACATTTTTCACCCATTAACACTTCTCAAGTGAAAAATAACATGGTTTAACTTGTTTTTAACAACTAATTTCATTTTCTTCATACTCTTAGACACATTCTTTAATCCGTGTTAATTCATTCAGTATAGGTTAGGCAAATATTTCATTGTATTTGTTGATTATGCTAATACAAATGTTTTATTTAATTGTATACCGACTTTAATAGAATTCTAATTAGGAGTTCAAATGTTAACTACAGTATAGTTTGATTCAGAAAAACTCAGTAGCTTTACTTCTTTTATACACTTTGCCAAACAACGGTAAACTTACAAGCAACACAAAAGTGAAGAAATTCTATAGAACGATAATATACTTAATTAATTCAGTACAATTTTTCTTACTCGATTTAGAACGATACTGTAATGTATTATATCTTATTGCAATAGTTAATAAATGTATTTAAGTAAACTAATGTATATTTTTTGACGATTAACCTACAAAAAATACAGAATATTATGAAAAGAAAAACTGTACAAATTACTTTGTAACAATAATATATATATATATATATAATACAAAATTAGTATACTTTTGTAAAATTTATTGATCCATTTGATTGTAGCATTCTAGGTACCTACATCAATGGAATATTTAAGAGTTAATATAATTTATTCGTAATAATTTACAGCAATATTCTACTTTTTTAGAGTATAAATAATGGTGTACTTCATACTATATGAGCCGGATTTTACATACCTAATACTCATCCTGTTTATTTTGTCAGTTATATTATTTTGTATAACCTAATTAAACAGTAAACTAAATGTCTCAAACCCAACAGTCTGTGCTCACGCCATCACTGATCTTCACAACCTTCGTAACCTGTTTTGGTTCGTCCATGCTCTATGGCTACAATCTGGCTGTTGTCAACCTCCCTGGAAACGTAAGTTTTGATTTAAATGCTTTTCCTAATTCTTAGAAGTAACCTGTAGGTAAAGAGCTGATGGAGGTGAAACGTCCTATCTCTGTATACCTATAAATGTAGACACACGGCACCTCGATTTCAAATATAAAATAATAAAAATCGATTTCAAATATAAAATAATAAAAATCCATTTGAAATCCATTTAAATAGAAAAGCCCAATTTATTTTAAGATTCAAATTAATTGATCTTGTAATTATTTCATTATTGAGTCACGTGATTTTACGGCATAAATACTGGATTCTGATCGGATGATTGATCTTATTCCATATAAAAAATTCTTCCTGCATTAAACAGGTTTTAATGACCCCAGCAAGCCTAACTATAATCAATACATGAATTTGTGCTGTTAACATTTTGAAAACATTATCTTCCGAATGTTCTATAATAATTTATATATCATTTAAATATTATGCATTCACGCACAGATAATTAATGTAATATCGAACAAAATCAATAGAATCGCTTAAAATCCCAGCTAACAAAGAAAGACTTTTAAAACGAATTATATTTATCTAAAAAAATTTACTTCACTGAATTTTGGTTATTTTTTTTCTTGAGTATTTAGGTACCTATATGCAATTGGTTTTAAAAAAATAATTGCCAGAAATCTACGTACATACGCCTACACAGTGGTTTGGTACTTCATAATAGCTTATATACCATTCTAATTAATTAACGAGTACCACTACATGGTCAAATTTTAAATACTATATTTGTGAGTTCAATGTACATACAACAGTGTACAAAGATGTGTATTTAAACTTAAGCGTAAAGTTTTCTGAATGTAAATTATACTGTTGAAAATTGTCATTGTTCTTGTGAAGATTTTAATTATAGGTACTCTACAGGTATCAGGGTGTTTGTATTATTATAGTCATTATAAGCATTTTAATTGTGACTACTAAAAAGTGGGCTAATTAAAATATAACATTTTTAGGGAAGCATTGGGGTCTTTGTTCTCGTGCTAACTTAAGTGCTGAAATGTGCTAACTGAAATAACTTCCCTAAGTATAAATGTTTTTTGCTTTTTGTAGCTTCATTAGAACAAGTTTGTTTAAATATGAATTAATTGTAGGTAGAACACAATTTTAGGAACTGTTTATGTATATTAAAATAAAATAATCTGTATCTTTATGTAGTTAATGCACTTATTATTTAAGATATATGTACATAAGTTACAACAAAAATATTATTATCCCGTATTATTTTTCTATTATTTGCGCCATTTAGTGTCAATTGTACAAATTTCAAATACATGTACAACAAACCAGGAGCCTAAGATTTTATAGTTCTATACTAGGTATCACATTAATCTATATTAGTTCTATACTGTCATATTAATCGATAGTTAATCGATATTAATCACATTAATTGAATTTTGTAATCAAAGGATCGAGGGAGGATTTTTCGGTATAATATATTACTTACTGCATGCGGTAGCCACCTATTTCAGTACATTCAGATTTTAACAAATCAATGTACATATGAAAGGAAAGCGATTCAAGCTAACAAACTATTTATATAACATATCCTTTATGCAGAGAATGTGTAACATATAATTATAACAACAGTAAGGTTTTTGTGATTTTGCCTGTAAAAGTAGTAATGGGCTTTGAGCAACTATATTTAATTTTTTCATTTCTACGTAATGCCCTGAAAATAGCTATTTGTCTTACGTTATCGAGACTGACTTTAGGTATATGTGACTCAATAAAACACTGGAATCTGGATATTGTAAACACACATGGTTCGATGTCAGTAGTTAACTGTTGCCCATTCAATTCCCCCTCGGCAGTACATCAAATGCTTCCTCAACCAAACAATTCTCGGCTTCCCCTGTGATACGGACTATGCCAACACAAGCTTTATCCTGTCCAACGAGACTGCGAATGCCATCGCCAACACCCGCGTGGATGCCAACTTCCTCTACGCTCAGATCAGCTCCGTGTTCGTGGTGGCTGGAGCTATCGGCGCATTCAGTACCGGCTGGATTGCCGACTTTTTAGGCCGGTGAGTGTCTCTTTCCATTTCTCTTTAGCCAACTTGACTATAAACAAGGAAATCGCGCGACGGAATGGCATATCTTACGTTAATCAGGAATATTTTTTACATTTTAGTGGTAATTAATCTGGCAAAACTGAATTAGTAGGTTTCATATTTTAAAGTTGATCCGAACGCTCAGAGTGGAATCTTACCCCAAAACGTATGCCAAGATATCATTTATTCGTGCAAGGGCATAGGCGATGTTCTTCCAGTAACTATAATAAAACTGGAAGGAAAATCTTACACATCAATTAATCAGTTGGAAATTGCAATTCTTCACATAGAAAGGGATTTCCTTTGTATGACATTTTGCACACAATCGTACTCTTAAGAGTTCGTTAACAATTGTCCATTCTCTAAGATTGTGAAAAGTTTAAAGCGTTCTATAAAATCGGAAATCTCCTGCACTAATTATTTATACGATATCCGATGTCTTACCTCTCTAACACTTTCGATCATAGTTTTTGGGCGCTAAACCTATAGCATTACGAGATAAGTCTACCGAATTCTTGTCATTAATCATTTCAATTTTGTATAGATAAGCTGTATAAGTAGAGTGATCTTTAAGCTGAAACAGTATTTAAAGAAGAAGAAAAAGAAGAAGAAGAAAAATCAGAATTGTCCACGGAATATGAAATGTGTTCAGTGCTGCACTTCATGGTAGTTACTAGGCTTCAACATGTGTGGTGCACATTTGCACACAGCTAAGCCTGCAGCCCTCTGCACCTTGAAATCCTGATCGCCGACAGGACTGTGGAGCACATTTATGCCTAATTCTGATTCCTGTGCTTCTTCCTGGCTCCACATGCCATGTGGTAGTCTGTACGTATAATATATAAAAAGTTGCACTGACTGAAAGCTGGCTATAAAGGCAGTGTACCCTTAAGACTATTTAGCCTTTATGCGTACAATGTGTATTCAAACTTACCCCCTGAGGCACCGATCAGGGGCTTGCCGGAAGAAAGAAGATAAATATTCTATTCAAATTGTTCCATATAGTCTGGAGAATGAAGTAGCTTTTAATTTCATCTTTATACCGTTGGATATTTGTTTGTAGTATATAGGTAAGTATTATATGTATAATAATGAACTTAAAACAATTCACCTGTAATGGAAACGTGTTTATATGTAATAAGTTATTCGGTTTATGACATTGAAAAGGGACATCTTGGAAGGAAAGCTGCTTTCAGTGTTTTGCAGGTTGTCCAAGAAGAGGGATGCATTTCTAATGACGTGGGTTATATCGTTCAAAGGAGATTGCTGTAAATAATACCCTATTTATAAGTATTATTATGATATTATAAAAACCAAAGCTCATGACACTAAATATGTAAACATATATATATATATATGCAGAGATGGTACATCGTATCACAGCAAAACGTATTCCTTTTATCATCTTCTCTGTGACAAGCAGGTTTACCATCTCCCATCGTGAATATAAAAAAAACTTGAATAATTCTTAAAACGAGCATTACAAAGTCATGAGCTGCACTTACAAAGTGCGCACAACCTATATATTTATTTTATTCGCTATAAATGATGAAAACATAATCAGTATGTTATGCGAAATACACTCCACTTCTAAGACAACAATTTTTATCTCTCTTTATAAATGAAAGAAACAATTATAAATATTCCTATTTTTAGTAAGTAAAGCGTCATATATTTCTAAAGAGTAATTCAGTTTATGCATCTATACATAATTCAATATTTGCGTAGGAAATATATTCTTTACCAGCCTTATCACACTCACGCGCCTATAAGTCAAACTAGTAAATATGCAAAGATGCGGAAAATTACTTAAATACACTTTACATCCCATTTTCTTGAAATAGACTTGATCCTCTCCATCTTATATATTCTTCCTTCGTATTCTCGACAACCAAAGCCTATACTCAAATAGTCATTATAGTCGGGTTTCTTGTATGCACGGGTTATCACCACCCATCCTCTTAAGAATACTTTAATATTAATACTACAGTCAATACAGCTATATTTGCATTACTCAATTGGGTTAACATTATAATATAGTCAAAGTTGGCATTGTATATATTTTGCTCGACTGGATAGCGACAGACTTGTGGAAATGTCTCCATTTGCCCATCGCGTCTTGCAAGTAGCTATCTCCCCCATTGTTCTACCTTAGTCTAGTGCCTCTCTCACCATGACAACGTAATATGAAATAGAAGCTGAGTCGGCAGTTAGTCAGCTCTGACTCTTTCTCTCCTATCTTCTCTCCTCTTTCCCTCAAATAACTGCAGAAAATAACCGAAGAAGCAAAAAACTGTAAACGTGACTTGATCCATACTCCATCGGCTGCTGAACGGTATTTTTAGAATGCATATGCAGACCAGTTTTATGTCTCCTGCTCAAACTCCTGCTCAGCCATCTATCTATCAATCCGAGTGGAAAGTCGATGAGTTTATCGCTCGACGCCTTCTTTTGCTTTCCTGTGTTACAATTTAATTTACCGTGCAGAAGAAAAGTAGACTTTTAAATTATAAGATCGTGATGCGTCTGCAATTGTCCTGATAAAATCTAAAAGTGTTGTATTTTTATTGTATCGAAAATAGGTGCATTTTAGGGGTAATTTTAAAACATATAGTTAATTTATTACAAGTATTCCAATTATGTATATTATTTTCCTGTCGTATTTATTAGACTATTTTTCTCTAAAATTATAATCACAGAGTATTGGATAGGCTTGTTTCAACTCTGCTTAATTATTGAACGCTGTTTGATAAGATTTTGTAATATAGATTTTCCCAATCAAATATGGACGCCGAATAGTTCCAATGCGGCGAGGACACATCAAATAGAGACCCGCTATTTTACTATGAATATATAAGTCTAAGCAAAGGAATTGAATACTTTTCATGGAAACATTACATAGTAATACAGTAATGTGTAATATATTTTAATTGGACTATATTGCTATAAGTATCAGGATTTCTTGAGTACATCTGCTGTTTATCAGTACACTCATAGGATAAATACATATCTTTGAAAAGTATATTAATGCTGAATCAGTTTTACCTAATTTTTTAACACTGTTAAAACTTATAGGAGAATTCTAACTAGTTTAATAATTTAATTAAGTATAGGTATAGGAACTAATTTAAAAATTCATCTGAATTTAAAATGTTTATTTAAATATATATTCAAGTTGAAGATAAATTGTTAAATGTTTGGAATTTCGTAATTTTAAATAGTTTGATTTAACACGATTGATGACAATTGATTAAGAAACTATTGATGACAATTGATTGAGGATAATTTTGAGAAACACAATTTAAATATCATAAATTGGGATGCTCTAATATTTAGAGTTCAATTATACAATTGACCTTTTTGGATGTCAGTTGGGATTACATCTCGTGTAAATCAAAGAGCTCTTGAGCTTTCTATGTGATTAGACAACTCCGTACTTATTAACACTATACTATAGATCAGTTACCTTTCAATAATCTATGACGATTGAGTCTTCTCCAATAAATAACGCACGTAAAACTAATATTTACTTTATAAACAAGTATTTGATTAAACAAATTACCTCCTGAGTTAATCGCATATATGGCGTGATGCATCTAAAAAAATGATTAATTGACTTTCTTTTATACGATGCTACGTCATTTGTATTGCAAGCATAAAAGAGTTAGGTTCTGTCTATATAATGATAAAAATTGTTTTTCTTTCATTTATTGCATCTGCGCAGTTATATAACTTGTGATGTAGTCATACAACTTTATGATTTAGCCAAAGCCTTTTCATAATTATTATCTATAGTGGTAGGTTACTTTGTCATTGATGTATTATTTAAGTTGTATTTGACAGTCTTTTAACGAATATTACAATAATATCAATCAAATATTAGCAATAAGTTGCAGTTAAAAGGTTTTAAATTAAATAAATAATTTTCTATAAACTTTACTGGAATTATACCTATAGTTAATATTTATTCAATTACACAATAGAGTTAAAACATACGTCATAATATAAATACAACCAAGCAAAATCAATCAATCAATTCGTGCTTTTTGAAACCAATTTTATTGATTTTTAGACATGTTTTTAATGTTAGCACTGTTGTATAAAAGCGTTGCTTTATTGTACAGCCCGAAAACCAATACTGACACAGCGTGCAAACATTATAATAATCATGCATCGATAGGCAGACACTGAACAAACAAACATCTTAACTAGGCTGCGTGAAAATGAGGGAAATGAACGAAATTTCACGAACGTTAAAAATAGCTGGCATGCTGCCGGTTTCTCGGGGTCAAAAAATGAACTTGATGCGCCCACCGTGGAAAATACCACTGCATGCTTCTGGCTCGTAAAACTGTGCTATGGTCCCCAGTCAAACAGGTTTTCGTGTAAAGTTTAAACTTATGTGTATAGTATATAGTTTACTGAACGATTGTGCTTTGCATACGGTATGCTTGTGTCTGTCTGTCTATCTATCTATCTATCTGTCTGTCTGACTCTATGTCTCTTTTCTCTTTTCTCTTGGCTGGGTGGGAAAAGACTGTGTATGGCACTTTACTGAAAAGACGAAGGGAAGGGGAGAACGGTGAATTCCACTGGAGCTGAAATTATGGCTATAACCGAGAAACCTACTTGTATGCACTTATCTATTTTATCGGCCTTCCATTTAAAACTGTTTATGACAGCGATGGTGGTTGTTGTATATATTTTATATTTACGATAAAAGTTAACCTAGTGCACACTCATTAATAACTAAGAATTTGCCGTGCATATCATTCTGTATTATTTCCTGGGATTACATTAATGAATTTCACATATTTTATGCACGTACAAACTTACAGGATTACCTTCTCTGTGGCCTAGTGTACAGACAAGGTAATGAAATGGGACAAAGTTGTACATTTAATCTGGAATAGAACACTGGATCAAAGATGAGCCGACTATGGGATATATTGGTCTATGTTCATTTTCCGAGTGAAACTGAATTAATTATTATAGAAAGCAATGATCGTACAATTTCATTAATTAATTATTTTATGCTACATACTATATGCATCCAAAAGCTGTTTTTGATCAATCAAAGCGCTGCTAATTTTTCTTCAATTCTTAACTGTAATGTCGTATTTGTCAAAGTTTGCTGTTGATATTATTATTTCACATAATATATGTCTGCTTACTTTAAACTTTGATTAAAAGCAGATTTTTTCTAAGTGTTTTAATTTCTACTATATACTGTTTGTTTAAACTTGTTACAAATATAGTTCTGTACTGTCGTATCTATTCTACTTATAATTGTACTGTCGTCTCTATTCTACTTATAGCTATGTACTGTTGTGTCTATTCTACTTATAGCTCTGTACTGTCGTATCTATTCTACTTATAGCTCTGTACTGTCGTATCTATAATTCTACTTATAGCTCTATACTGTCGTCTCTATTCTACTTATAGCTCTGTACTGTCGTATCTATTCTACTTGAAGCTCTGTACTGCCGTCTATTCTTATACTTATAATTCTATAGTTTTACCTCTATTTGACTAATAGCTCCTTGGTATCGCCTCTATTCTACTTATAACTCTGTTTTAACCCCAACAGGCGGAATGGTCTCCTTTTCAACCACTTCTTCATCATCCTTGGAGGAGTCATTAATGCTCCCTGCGTGATCCTTCAACAGCCCGCTCTTCTCTACGTGGGACGCTTTTTCATTGGCATCAACTGCGGAGTCACTATTGGCCTGGCCTCCATGTACCTCACTGAAATTGCTCCTCGGGAGTACCGCGGCGCTATCGGAGCCTGTCATCAGCTCGCGGTCACAGCGGGCATCGTTGTCGGCTACCTGGTCACGTTGACCTTCTGCCTAAACTCCATGACCCTCTGGCCCGTTGCCTGCGCGCTCACCGCCGTTCCGGCTATCATCTCGCTCTTCCTGCTCCCCCTTTGTCCCGAGTCACCGAGGTTCCTCTTCCTCAAGAAGAACCAACGAGACGAGGCCAGGAAGGCCTTCATTCGGGTCAATCAAACGGAAGACCCGGACATCTTTTTAGGCGAGCTCACGGATGAGTACGAAGTGATGACGAGCCAGCCCAAGTTTCGATTCGTCCAGTTGTTCACGCAGAGGGATCTGCGAATGCCGCTCATTATCGCCTGTCTCATCCAGATCATGCAGCAGCTGTCGGGCATCAATGCGGTAAGCGGGGGGCGAGGAGAATAAGGGATTTCGTAGCTCATTCAGTGTCCAAGCTTGACTTTTGAATTAGTTTTGATTTACCTCTAATGCAGACTTGAATTATGTTTCATTTAATCTGCGTTTATTTGACAAACAGAGCATTGAAAAATTTGTTTGACATTTTAGAACTACAATAGTAGGTAAATGTTCAGACAAACTCAACTCTAAGGTTTGGTGAAAGTAAAGTTTGTATAAGTATGTACTTGTCGTAGTAGTATTATTTGTGTTGTGCAAAGTAAGTTGACGTACTAACTCTTTATTGTATATATGCACATAAATTATTTTATTTTATACTTCACAAAGTAGTATATTGAACTAGAAAAACAATTATGCCCAGAGTACGTTGGACACGTAGCACATAATTTTTAAACAAATGCGATGCTAAGACTTAATTAGATATATATTTTATGTATTTTAATTTGTGTAGATTAGAGGTGTTGATTATTTCTCCGCAGAAAGCAACAAAATTGATGAAAAACAAAGAAATATCTCAATCACATCAAGTTTCGTAGGTTTCACAATAGAGTAATTATACATACAGTTTTGACTCTTATTGAGTCAACGCATCGCGTTGTACAGTTTTGTCAATATAAAATCATTTTATTTTAATGAATTTGATGTAAATGGGAAGACTAGAAGTAGTGTTAAATATTTTTTATTAAAATTATTTTAAGAGCAAATATACATATTCATACAATTTTAACATACCTACGTAGGTTGTATGTTATAATATGTAATTCTTTACCTGTGTATCTGTGTTTTACTGCATAAACGATTTAATTG
>JAYRBW010136779.1:0-15442 GCA_036023295.1 Invenusta paracnida
AAGACAGTTTTATTATGAATACCACTTTTTGCTAAATAGACAATTCTTAGTCTATTTAGCAAATTGTCTTGATTATGGAATACGGCCGCAGGGCTCATGCTAAGAAGAAGGTTAATAGGATGAACAGAACCAGCCCCGCTAGATATTCAATTCCTATCTGAGGGAATTTGAGTAGAATTGGAGAAAGGATATGCTCCCCCATGGTGGAGGCCATGCTTTCCAGAATTTTTTGTTTGCCATTGATGAACAATATCCTTTAATATTTGCTTAGCCCTTTCATTTCACATTTAAATACAACATTTTATTTTGAATGTTTATATTTAAATTTATTATTTGTTTATTTAGTGAAAGATTTTACCAAAATTTGAATAGAAATAATTTGGAATGCTAAAACATGGGAGCATATTGCCTAAATTATATATTGTTTTTGTTTGCTAATGTATAGTAACAATTAACTAGAATGCCTTTCACTGACTGTAAAAATGCTGTTGGTACAGATAGAATTAGAAAATGTCATAATTGCCATTCAACATTAAAAAATGTCATTACTGAGGATTGAAAATGTCATCAGAGTTATATCACAGGAAAAAAGAACCAAACCGTCCATATATGCATCTATCAGCAGAGCATACCATTTTAAACAGAGAAGCACTGTATGTTATAATAGATGCAGTACACTTAAATTGAGTCTTGCTGGAGTAAGATTAAGAGCGAATTAGAATGATAACTTGGGATATAAAACTAAGAATTTTTATCTTTGGCTAAAAAAAACAAGAAAGTACTCCTTACCATTAAATACTAATTTGGATACAGCTACCAAAAATACAAATTATTTATTTCCTAAAATTTAAAACCAGTTGATTGGGACAATAGATAATATGGTAAGAGATCATTTGTTGAAGAAGTGCAACCTATCTACATTCATAAGCAATATGTACAGATGAAATTACTGATGCTGGCACAATTAAACAAATGACTGTCTGTATCCAATAGATTTACAGTAAAGTAAGATCATTTATTGATGACTTTTTGGGCTATGTTGCTTTGAAAGAAAAGTGCTCAAAACAATTATACAATTAATTATATACAACTTGAAGAAATAGAGATGAACTTGGAGAAATGGTAAAGTAAAGGTTTTGATGATACATCCAATATGACTATGTCAATCAATGGAGTACAGGCTTAAATAACCAAGTAGTAACCTTGATATCAATACTGCAGACAGTCTGAGAAGAAGAAGAAGAAGAAAAGTTTAACAAATGTTACATATAATCTGTTAATATTGCCAATTCTATAAACATATAACCTATAAAACCAAGGACTGGCAGTTGCAAGAAACAGCAACATTAGGCTAATATAGAGACTTTTATTTACAAAGATCCAATTTCTTGCTATTTTAAAAACAACTTCTATTTGTCCTTCATTGACTATATTCTTTGCCAATTACAAACACATTTTCCAAACCTTTGAAAGATGTAATCTTGGCAATATACCTGATTCCTTCCAAGCTTCATAATCACCAAAAATTGACTGAAATGATAATAAAATCAGAATTTGAAAATGATCTGCCATTTTGTGATTCATTTGGACAAGAAATTATGCAATGGAGACATTATTGTTGCACACAAAATGACAAGCAATCAACACTATATATGTAGAGCTCTTCAATATTGCAATTTTGTCCAAATTAAGAACACTTTTAGAACTGCTCATAACTCTGCCAGTTGGCTCATGTTCATTCTGCTATCGTTCTGCAGCCTTAATCAGCTGAAAACATGGAGTCGGACATCAATGTTGGAAGATTATCTAAATCATAGAGTAAGGATTCACAGAGGTTCAACTCTTATTGATTTCATATAAATCATGCTGTAAATCTTAGTATACAAAAAATCATTTTATTTTAATAAAATTTATGTAAATGATTAGGGAAAGAACAAATAGATATATTCAGACAATTTTAACAAATGAATAACTTATTGCCTGTATATTTTAAACTATTTTACTACATACTCAATTTAATTGCTCTTAGTTTTTAAAATAATATTTTGCATTTAGCTATCAAGTAGGAAATTTAGTAGTATTGAACTGCATACAGAATCAATAAGAGCTGAAACTCTGTCAATTATTACTCTATGATCTAAATTGTCTAACTCTTCTATATATTTACAATAGCACACTTTTTGTAAAAGCTCTCCAGCCCATTAATGTGCTAAAAAATGGAACAATACAATAAGTAGACAAATTTCTCTTGTATTTGATAAAGAATAACTTTTAACTTTTCATATCCTGCCTTTGTGTGTAATTAGTGTATTATACTCTTTTAAAGACATTTTATAACATTTCATATTGGTCTTATGATATTGTTTGAAATGAAACATACTATTATCTATATCAATAAAAAGCAATCCTATAATGTTATTAATGGTAAAATATAGGTTGTTAAATATGATTCATTGATTACTAACAATATTATACTCTAAAAATTGAATATTTTGACATTTCTATTTTCTTGATTTAAAAAAAGGAAGTGCATCTTAGATTTCAAAATTCAAATTTTAAATATCTTACTCATACCCTACCCTAAGTACATCCTGTTCTTAAATTTTGCTGTCCCTGTCAAAGTCTGTCTCCCCTAAAATCTAGGTCTAGTTACAGCACTACTTTATCTGGTTTTAAGTAAAATATAATACATAATTATCAATATAATTAGAATATTAATAATTTAATACTAATAGTATAACTATAAGTTAAGTATGTTATATAAAATTTATTTGTAGTACAACCATCACACTATTAATTTTGGGTTAAATTTATTTACTTTGAGCACAATAATCATTTACAAGAAAAACATTTTTTTTCAGTATCCAGTAACCCTATATTTCATATTATAAATGTAGAGATAGCCAATGGTGATTGGCAGTCTCCAGTTACTTGTTATGTATCACAAATTAACTTAGTCACCTACAACATCCCTCTAACTCTCAATTAGTCACATAATGTGGCAATCACACTATAAATAGAATAATTTAAAAGGATTTTAATAGTGCAGTTGCACTACAAATAGTTCTGACCATAATGTTAATAACTTAATGCCAATGCCAATTGGCAAATGATCCTAAAACAATTCCAAAAAAATACAAATTTTGATTAAGTCAACTAGCATATATTTTAATTAAAATTTTACTTAAGCCTTCACAGGTTTTTATTTTAATATTTTAAACTTACATTTAGTATTATTATTGGTTTTCAAGTTCAATTTCAGCATAACTCAGCTCTATTTCATTTGCAATACACTATTTTGTAATATAAATTTGAATTAACAAAGTCTATTTCGTCAGTGAATAGGTATAAATGAATTAAAAAGTGAAATTACAAATTCTTTTTCGTCATCAAAGAAGTGCTTATGCACAAGCTTTTAAAATAACATGTCTATTTCATCATCAACAAACATTGTGTTCTATACCTGCCATTAACATTAACAAATTCGATTTAGTCAAACTAAGTTCAAATTCGTCCAACCCTGCTCAGTGTATTTGTTCATGACAATTATAAATAATGTTAAGAGCTTCTGGCACGTAGAAAAGGGATGGGTCATGGGTGACATGACCCCCCCCCCCCAGAACTTGGCTGTGCACCTTATATGTGTCATTAACTTAGAAGGAGGAGGGGGGCTTGTTGCAATGTTGTAGCGCACACACCTCCTGGCTAAGTGTTTATTGGTTAAAATATGATATTTGAATTTTAATCAATATTGACCAAAGTAACTTGTAAAGCAAGTTTAAATATTTGCAATGGCAGCTTGACAACATGCTCCGTATAATCCTCCCTCACAAGTGGATCAGGATTGTATTATTTATGCTTTTCAGGAAAATCAAGACTGGATGACACTAGCCAGGCAGCTCAGTGTAAAGTGACAGACAGCCAGGTCAATTATTTTAAAATTTCGTAATTACGACCATTGGGAAGTATTGCCAAAAGGTGGTAATACCTAACAGTAAAGTTGACAATGTTTTGCAACAAGCATTTCAGTACATTACATCAAGGAAAAAATTACAAAACTTTAGTTGAAATTCAGAGCCGTCTTCTACACAATCATCCCAATAAACAACATGTTTCCACACAGACTATCGCCAATGTGCTTGATGGCCAGCTCATCACATTAAAAGCATTAGTTTCGACCCCTATTCAGTAGAATCTTCCCCACAACAAACTACAATGATGGGAGTTCATGGAGTGGTTTATGGATGTAGGCATGCAAGAAAATATTCTATATTTGGATGAGACAGGATTCAATGTATGGACATCTCTGACAAGAGGGCGAGCTCCGCGAGGACAACCAGCTGTGCATCTTGTTGACAGGCAGAGGGAAAAACTTGACTGCTGCTCTGGTTGTGTCACCTAGACATGGCTTAGTGCATTCTAAAATTATCAACCATGGAATGACTGAAATATTGCTCAAAGGATTTCTTGGCAAAGTGTCAGAGTTACTCCTCGAGGAAAATATAACAATTCTGTTGGACAATGCACCATCTCACCATGATCTCCTTAATTTGCATGGTAATCACACTATTCATCATCTACTGCTGTACAGCCCTTTTCTAAATATGACAGAGCTGGCTAATTCTACCCTCAAAGCTCTTGCAAAACAGCAACTGACAGAGCCTGCCCTACAAGCAAGGATTGGCAACCAAGATGAGGTGGCCCACCAAGGTATTACATTGCAGCAACTACGTCTCAATGTGCTCACCACAATCGTGCAAGATAGCCTACCAACAATAACAACTTTGGTAAATGTGGTGAGTGGTATCAGCATACCCTCACATATTCTCAACAATGTCTTGAAGAAGAAGAGATTCAAGATTTTAATGTTTCAAGATTTAATTAATTCAAGATTTCCATGTTTGAGAGATGCTTTTTTATACTGTTTCTCTCAAAGCAACTTTGTTTACCTTTTGTTTGTAACTGCATTTACTGCCCATATAACTGTTTATTTTATACTGTTTCTTCCAAGGCAACTTGGTTTAGCTTTTGTACAACTGTTTTAATTGTATATTTACTGCTCATATAACTGTTTCTACCTGTCGTTCTGCGTTTACTTTAAATAAAGATAATATTACGACGAAATTGTATTTACTTTGACTAATTCGATTTTGTTATTCTAAAATAGCCACACATCGAATGTCATAACCAAATGGTGACTTTCCTAAAGCAGCAATCAATAGAAAGCCAGCCACACATCAAAATCACAAACAAATGTGACTATATTCTTAAAGCAGTAAATGATAGAGCATTCTAATTAGCACAAAGCCATTTATTATTACTATCAGTAGTTTCACAAATATATTTATAAATAGATAGATAAATTTTAAAGAACATATGTTTTACAATCATTTGACTGGTTGAAAAATGATAAAATAAATCAAATTTATTAGTTATCATATTTTAGTAAAAGTCAATGAATTCAGACTTAAAAAGTAAGTATTGGCATGTTTAGCATATTTTTAAAATCCAACTTGGGACAAATAGAGTTAAAACAAACTTGTTTTACACAAAACTAATTTTCTCATCCATTTCACTTCAGCAAGGTAACTGCAGCACCTATTCCAGAAGCCAAGGAAGATGAAGCTCCAACCCCACCAGTAAAGCCATGTTTGACGCAATTGACATGGTTGAAGCACTTCAAAGGAGGTTGTCAACCCTATCAATAGATGACTGTAAATGAAAAGTGGTAAATTCAAGCTTGGTTTTTCTCAGTGATGCTTTGTCTCATGAAATATTGTAAAGTAAAAAGCAGATAACCATTACTCACTTTTTAAATGACTTTTTCAATTACACTACTTATATATAGAATATGTGTACATATTGCATCATGTATATAGAAATAAATTTGGATCACCATGGCCTTGACTTCTTCACTTTGCATTAACCAGATGATGTATAAACTGGAAGATTTGTTTCGATTTATGGGTGTCAAATTTAGATGGAGTAGACTGTATATAAATATTGCAGTATGTTTTAATTTATGATGACACATGTCATACTTGTAAAAATTATTCAGAAAATTTTAATTTAATTGAAATAGTATATATATATATATATTTAATATTAGTATATGAGACTGAAAGTGCTAGATAGGTGGGGTGCTTTGAAACTTCTTTGGTTAAAAATACACTAACACAGCTACCATATTGTACTTGCAGTCATATTAATATTATTATTGATAGTTACACAATTAGTATTACAATTAAAACAATAACATCCCACTAACCCAAGAATCATATTAGATAATGTAAAGGTTGCTAGAGGTGGCCTCCAGTTACTTTTATAATATCACCATATCATCAGTTAAGCCCTGAACCACATACATGAGCTATCTGACTTATAAGCATCCTGCATGGTGCCCATGCTCCAGGCAATGACATTTTCCAGAAACTAACAAATTTTTCAGTCCAATGGAATGTAGGTATGTATATGGTACCTTCTTATTAACATTAAATACATTTTTTCAAATCACCCCTTATAGCCATTCCATCTCCACCTCTTTATTTAAAAAAAATACAATTATTACAATATGTATACCATATATTAACATGAAATTTAAAAAATGAAATTTTACAGGTTATTTTATAAGTTATAGGCGTAGTTCACACATATGTCAATGTTTATAAAAAAAGTGAAGTTCTGAGTTTCAAAATTTAATATTGAAGTATATTCATATAGTCATAGAAGAATATAAAACAACTTATTTTTCAATTGTGAAATTTATACAGTCACTTCATCAGCTAGTGTTTTTTTCTCAGCAGCTGCTTTTCTGAGAGCATTTGAACTGGTTAGAAGATTCAATTTGGATTGATACTCAGCTTGTAATGCTAGTTGAAATCTGCATCAGTTGAAAGTTGTTTGTACTGGTCAAGAAGTTGCATTTTCTTCACCATAAAGCTCTTCAATTGTGTCATTTTTTTGTTTGAGAGATGTAGAAGCTACCTGAACATTGAGGTTTTCTCCTTTGACAAATTTTTCAAACAAACCTTTTAACAAAAAAGCACTTTTAAGGTGCAAGAGGGGCTTCTGGCTTAAAGAGAAGCAAATAATCTGAAATAGATCCCCCAGCTGATATAAGAAAATGCAACTTTGCAAGGGTCGATTTGTCTTTCAAAAAATTAATCAGTTTCTTGTAATTAAAACTATATTGACATGCAAATTCATTTTACCATCTTTTAAAACTGTCTCAGAATACAGCATCAACATAGGCTATATCTCAATCAATCTTTGTGCCACTAGAAGGTTTTCCAGCCACCTATGGCCACAAAACATTAACAGAAATGTTTGAGATTTGGTGGCTGTAAAAAAATCTTCTCTGTAAGCAGGTGAGTCTTTAAATAAATGAAATGCTGAACAAAAAAGTCCTTCCAGGTCCCAACTGCTGCCTTTAATTCCATCCTTGAAAGCCCCAAATATGAAGACCACAGGATCCCATTTCAAGAAATTTACTACCAAGTTCCTGCTGCAGATCATTGAAAAACTTCCAATTAACTCGTAGTCCATCTATACCAACATTAACAACTTTTGACATGTTACAATCAACCAAGGCAAGCTTAAACTGTTCATTCAGATCCAATGCTCATGAATGTCCCAAAAATTCTGATGTAAAATATTGTGTTACAACTGATCCTTCAGTTTTGCTGTCATTTCAAAATTTTATATGAACAACCATTTGGTTATTTTGAGTGACTTTGTTAAGGCTTTCATCAAAGTTTATGTACTATAACACTTTTGCTTATTTATTTTTTGCAGTAATTTTTCCTTGAAATAAGGTACTAGACCAAATGAAATCACATAAGCAGCTTTGTCATACCCCATTGTGAAGTTACGAGCAATTTTGCTATCTGGAAACATGCATTAGAAAACATCTTCTAGCTTTTATGTTGACCGAAATGAAGCATGATCAAATACAAGTTTAAATAGCCAAACTATTTCAGCCAGTTTAGTAGTATCACTTTTTATAATTGGTAAAAAAATTTACAACACTAGCACCTTCTTTTGGTACAACAACATTGGTGTTTATATACTGTGTCATTGAAGCATTAGACTTTTGTGTGCAATCATTTTCTAAGTGAGTTGCTGAAGCTTCATGTGATATTAACCATTAAAGAACTAGTTTGGGTCACACCTCTTTTAAAGCATATACTTTCCCTTACAATTTTTTAACAAAATATAGCAAATCAAAATAATTTTGTGACTTTTTTTCTATCATTGCATACTACATAAGTGTAGAGTTTTAGTCTGCTAGCACCTTTAATTTTTTCTCTAGATATAGGCAAGTGCTAAAGCACTAGTTGGGGTCAATATCAACCCACATTGTTTTCAATAAGCAATTATTGTGCTTAGTTATACTAATCTATTGCTATCTACTTTCCTATCTTTCATTCACTCAGAGTTAGTGTATGTTGCCTATATTACCTATCTGTCTACCTTCCTATCTCTCATTCACACAGAGTATGTCAATATTGACCCACATTGTTTTCAATAGACAATAAGGATTATTTATAAAAATAAGTTTAAACTCATAAGATAAAACTAATAAGTTTAAGCTTTTGTTTATAAGTTTTGTCTTGTAAGTTTAAGCTTTGTCTTATTTTCGTATTTATAACCATTGACTATTTTTTTTAAGAGAAAACTTATAAATTCGTAAAACTTAAAATTTTATTGCGCATAAAGTGAAAATTTTCAGCTGGTAACAATCGCTTAACTGATAGCAATCATGACTGATTTTGATGATGATGTTATTTCCGTTGAAGAATGGCAGGAAGATTTAAATGAAAATGTAGAGCTCGAAGAAGAAAAACCAAATTTGAACGATTTATTAGTGACTCTGCTTGGTAGATATCCTGTTTGTTTATCAAAAAGTCAGGTTCCAGAGGTGAGGCAAAAAAAATCTAAAGCTTTTGAAAGTATTCGAAGAGAGATAAGTATTGTCCTAGGAGTAAGGCTTGATGAAAAACAACTTGGTAAAAAAATTCTAAATTTGAAGCAGCAATTAAAGAAGTCCATCGATATAAATAGGACTGGCAACAAAAAAATCATTTTAAAGAAATGGGAAAATAATCTCAGCAAAATATTGGACACCAATATAAATCCAGTGTACAATAAAATTCCAGGACAAATATCTAGTTCCATAAACTCCCCTCCAAAAATTCTCAATTTGCAACAAGGGGTCTCAACCTCAGACCCAAGCTCTCAAGTTGAGGAATCACAGTCTCAAGTACAAACTCCTGTACAAACTAAGAAGAAGGTTTTGATAAATATAATGCAATCTCAATCAAAACTCAATTCTCAACCAAGAATCATTGACAATTTGGAGACAGCTGAAACAAAAAATCTTAACAAAAGTATGTATACCAATAATTTTATTGTTTAATCTAAATAACAATAACATATTGATATATACTCAAAACAATATAATTGAAATCATTAAAAGTTAAAATGAACAAATGAGTTATATAATTTAATAATAACAATTTATTATAAAAACCATTAAATACTTGAAATAAATTAATAATGTATTGCTTTTATTTGAAATAAATTTGTTATCTAATTAATATAAACATTTACAATGCTTTTGTATACAAATATACAAAAACACCAAATCACTAAAAATTCAAAATAATATTTAATATATTTTTTTCATTTTAGCTCAGCTTCAAAGGCTTGTTCTTTTAAAACAATATGAAGTGTTGTGTCTTAAAGCTGAGAAACTCAAGAACAAATCTTAAACATCACACCAAATTTGTTCATTTTATGAATTTCTTCTTAACATTTTATACATTTTTAATTTATGCTAATCCAGCATTCTGAAAGGTACATTTATTTAAATGTTATTTTTTTCTGCTTGTAATTTAATGTTATAATAATTATTTCAACATATTAATTACATTTTTTCTAAATAATTTATAGCAGGTTTATAATACACCATATTTGTAATATTATTAAATAATTTATAAATAATTATGTACAGTATCATTTACTACATGTCAAATGAATACATTTTATAAATACACAATTATTTTTTTTCTTATAAATACTTATTGGATATAGGTACACATGTTATGCATGGAGTAATTTTTTATTTATTTGTTCATTTACTAAAATTATATCTTTTATGATCTACATTTAATACCTATATTAAGCATATCATTTAATATATATATTTGAAGGTAGTATATAGTTGCTTATTTATCTCAATTAAATAACTTAATTATATATATAATTATTAATAATTAGTCAATATAATTATTGTGAAATTTGTATTAATGTTTTTGAGAAAACAATCTAGACTTTCCTTGTGTTTATTGAAGCTACTAATATTTAAAAAGTATATGCTAAATTGATTTTTAAGTCTACTTAATTTATTGTAGTCATCAATAGAGTTCTAATTTTTGTTATTAAGCAAGGTGATGTTTGATGTTTTAATAATTTAAAATATTGAGATTTAAATGGTTGATATGATTTAATGTGGTAGTTAATTTAAATTAATTTTTCTCTTAACTCAAAAGTACACTGTAATGTTTGAAATATATTGTTGTAACTATAATATACTGATATTTCAAACTGGTACTATGGTCACCCAAAATATGAAACACTGAATGATATAATTTCTCAGATAAATTTGGTTATCTTTATTTAAAATAGAATATTTTAGAGTTATAAACAATGCATGGTACAAACAAATTAAATATGACACAATTTAAAATATAACACATATCCCAATGTTCTGAAAAATAGTAAGTAGTTATTTAATACTTATCTCTATGAATCCAATTCAAATTGAATATTTGGAAATATCTGTAAGTTTATTCATTGTAGCTATACATATGTATGTGCATGTACATGTAAATCTAATAATAACAAAATTAATTTAATTCCAGCATTAAGGTGGCTAATCTATTCCTTTTCTGTTCTCCTCTACGTCTTTCATTATTTTCAACCATATTTGCAAGAATGTGAGGCATAATTGGCAATTCCTCAAAGTCATCATTATCATTTAGATGTTTAGCAACATTATGAAGAATTATTGCTGCAGCTATGATGCTTGGAATTTTATTCAGTTTAAGACGAACTCCATAATGTAATGTGGAAAAACGGCTTTTTAACTGACCAAAAGCATGCTCTACTTGCAACCTGGCAAGACAGTGTCTATTGTTAAAATTGGTTTTTAAGTTATCAATGGGATTTTTGTAGGGCACCATCAGGTAACTTGTAAGGGAATATCCTTCATCCCCTATTAGGATACAATTATTCCAATTATTTACAACTGGAAATATGTTTGAATTTTGAAATACTCTCTGATCATGCACAGAGCCAGGATTGCTAGCATCAAAACTAGTAAAGACACACTCTGAGTCACAGGTTGCCTGCACATTGATGGAAGCATATCCTTTCCGATTTATGTATTCATCCCCAAAATCTGCAATTGAAGGCTTGGCAATACGCACATGAGTGCAATCAATCGCTGCAATGACTGTGGGATAGTTGAATCGTGTGTACCACTTAGATTTCACCTGTAAGTCAATATATAAAAACAGTTTAATTAATTATTAATGTCTAATTATGTTAAAAGCATACACATTTTTAGAAAGCTACATAATAACAGTTAATGTAATTCTGTGCATGGTAGTAATACTTTTATAATTATATTTTTGATTAAAGAAAATATAAATTTAATAGTATGTTTATATAATAAAAATTTAATTTTACACTATATATAATAATACAAAGATAATTATAATGATATATATAATAATAATAACATAATCATTGTGACATATATAATTTAATTTTTTCGAATGTTCATACATACATAAATATAATCCTAGATAATTCTTAATAATAATTTACATAAATAGATAAAATGTATTTTGATAAAATATTTATATAAATTTATGTATTACATGATACTTAATAAAGATATAAGTAATATTTATATACATAAATAAAATTTTATTTAATATACAAATAAAAATCTACATAGATAAATCTATATAGATAACTGAGTCAAAACAAAACAAGTACATGGCTAAGTTAAATTAATAAATGCTATTTTAATGTATTCTGTTTCATATTTGCATTTATTCAAAATTTCAATATTTTTAGAACTAAACAAATACTTACACTATTTGTCTCCTCTACAGTCATAGGCCACTTTACCCAATCATCTATTCTGAACACTATGTGGTTAACAGTTGAGGCAATAGTATTAGATACAGTTGACTGAGTTATTCCAAGATCATAAGCTATACCTGTAATTAGATATATATAATAATGATAATATTTATTGTTTATCTAAACAAATATGTATGATATGTAAACATGATTTTTTTTAAGAAAATGTACATAATTTTAATCTAAATTGCAAGAGGCATTTATTAAATCACAGTATAGTACAGTAAAAAATATAATGTAACAAATAGTAGTGCAAACTGTATATATATTGGTATAAAATCGTAGGGTTTGTGTATATAAATGAATAAATACTATCATTATTGTCTTGTTTGGATGTAAATTATTTATGAGGTAATGTATAATTTTTCTTTGTTATCAATTTAAATTGTTTTATATAATAGTTGATTGGCATTGATTGATCTTGATAAACTTATATTTGTAGATTTTGTTAACAAATTTCTCTGGATACTGTCATTTTGTTGTATTTTTCATATTTGTTTTTTTAATGTGTTTGTAAATTTCACTTTTTATGTATTTAAATGTGTTTTATTTTTTAAACTTAATTGAATTAGTGTTAATATGTTTTCTTTTGATAATATTTTTGTTTTATAAAGCAACATATTCAAAAAGTGTTCCTGTTTTTCAATCTAATTAATAATTTGTTTACTTGTTACTCAAATTTGTGCTTAAAGTGAATATATTTGCATTTTGTGGAATATTTTGTTAGTTTATTTATTTGAAACCATATACATATGTAATATATAATTTATTTAATTCTTCATTTTCTCTTTTGAATAGTTATTTTTGTTTGTTGGAACTATTGTTAAAGCTGTGTCATAATCTGCAAATGAAGGTGATTTATTTTTCTTGTTTTTACTGAAAAATATGATGCTTTACCATAGATTTAGTATAAAGTAGAAAAAGTTTTCTATTTTGTGTTGTAAGCTATAGTTTGTTTCTGCTTGTTCAGATTCTATGATTTTATTATCATTATATGTGTTTTATTTTTTAAGTAACTCTGAATCATATATAGGCATATATTATGTGTTATTAAGTGAAATTTAGAAAATATATGCATATTATTAATATTTTAATGGATTATTTTCACCTTCTTGAAATCCTGGATCTGCTAGAAACCTCAATGTAGTTTCCATTTTCTGAATGTTAGTCAATGCACCACCTCTAGTTTCATTTGACTCTGGCAAAAATGTATCACATAGAAATTGTACATTCTCCCTTGTGAAGCGATGTAACTTTCTATATTGTAGTGGGTCATCACATGTCTAAAAAATAAATATACCTATATATAAATAAAATTATTAAAACATAAGTATAATTATTGAATAAACGTACTCTTCTCTGTCTGTATTGAATGCCGTTTCGTGCATTAAAAACATGCATATATTCTGCCATGTTGCAAGAAGAAAATGTTTGTAAGCAATGAAAGTGATGCTTACATTTTCATAAGTTTGAACTAAAAAAGATAAGCTTAAGCTATATTTTATAAATAAGTTAGTATATCGCGACTATTGAGTTAGTTAGATACATCTTATTTCGGTTAGTTAAAGCTAAAGCTTATTAAGTTTAAACTAAAAATAATTTTTTAAGTTAAAACTTTGTCTTCTTTTTATAAATACGAAAGTAAGCTAAAACTAAAAAAAACGTTAGTTTTAGCTTAAACTTATTTTTATAAATAACCCTTAATGTGTCTACCTTCCTATCTCTCATTCACACAGAGAAACACATAGAAACAAAGCTTCTAGGTTTAGGTAAAAAGCTGTGTAAGTCAATTTTTTATCATTTTCTTCATGGCTGGATGATGAAAATATAATGCTAAAGAGGCTATGCAGCAGATACTAGAACTAAACAATGACAATGATAGCAACATCAAATCTGATGCTGATTCTGTCCAGCTAAATGAAGATGAAGTATTTGCAATTGATGAGAATCTAGAAGATAATGACAAGGAAGACCCTGAATAACATGAACCTCCTGTACAAATAGATGGCTTTGAATGGCATTGTCAATCAATAGAACAAGGAAGGCAACCAGACAGAAACATTGTGACTGCACTCAGTGTTGCTTTACTGCAGGTGTCAGACCAAACACTCCTGTCAAAGCATTTTTATTTATTGGGAAGATAACATTGACAATATGGTCCTTTTGAATTTAGAGGCTGGTTGTGTTATTGTAAAGCCAGATACAGCTGAATCTATCAAAAACAAGTGGGTTCCTGTTGATAGCATGGAAATGAAAGCTTTTCTGGGACTTCATATCAGTGCAAGGTTTAGCAAACAAAATATGACTTCAATAGAATGCTTATGGGATCTAAAACAATCCAGTCTAATCTTTGCAGTAATGATCCCCAGAGAAAGATTTGAACACATTTGCCATTTCTTTAGGACAGATGATAGGCTACGAAGAAATCCGAATGATCAACTTTCTCCAGTGCACTCAATCTTTGAACAAAAGCTTGGCCAGTTTCAATGGATATATCATTCAGGCCCACATCTTACAATTGATAAACAGTTTCTTCAATTCCCTGGATACCTTGCATTCCGAATGTATATTCCAAGTAAACCAGAAAGATATGGTAATGGAATCAAAATATTTTGGCTTGTCAATAATGACAGTGGCTATATCATCAATGGACTTGTGTATATTGGACAGTTCACCTTCATTGGACAACCTTATGAGGAGATATGATCTTTAATTCCACTAAATTCACTTTATTATAGCTCTGATTCCATTATATTCACTGAAATATTACTCTGATTTAATGATATTCAATCTAATATTACTCCAATTCCATGTTTTTTAATATAATAATAATATAGCTCCAATTCTAATATATTCTATCTAATATTACTCCAATTCCATCCATTTATATTATACTAAAAAAGATGGAATTGGAGTAATATTACAAAAAACATTGAATCAGACTATATTAGATATAAAAACATGGAATCAGAATAACATTAGATTTAAAAACATGGAATCAGCTATATTAGATTAAAAAACATGGAATCAGTAATATTAGATTGAATATCATGAAATTGGAGTAATATTTGAGTGAATATAATGTAATCTGAGCTATAATAAAGGGAATTTAGTGCAATCAAAGATCATATTTTATATATATACTAAGCGACAAAAAGAATCACCACCTCAATATAAAACATAGATTTAGGTGGTTACATAAAGTGATGAGTCATCAATATTG
>JAYRBW010136790.1:0-15442 GCA_036023295.1 Invenusta paracnida
ACAGCGGAGCAAATAAATTGTCCTTTCATGGGCGTTTCGGATACTTGCTGTCTTAATGTAGAATTGTTATACATTTTGGGTATAGTGATGAATATCCAATACATCTACATATGTGTATGTAGAACTATCTAAAAATCTGGAATTCGTAAATACGATAATGTCGCAATCAGTGTTTTATTGATTTTTATCTATTTAGCATATTTTATTATTTCATATAAAAATTGTTTTAAAAAATCGATTTAGTGATATTTAAAATAATAATGATTCAGAATTGATTATGTCCTAAATTGCACAATCGACTGGGATGCTTTCTAAATTTCAAATATGTAGATTAATTTTACGTTGCTCGTATCACATAAAAGAACATCGTTTTTGATATTGTTTTTCTTAATAATCCCGTTTTTGGTGTGTGTTTTCATCCGAATTAGTCTTTCTCTCTACATTATGTAAAGTTAAACAAAGCAGTACTCCCTAATGAATAGTAAAATGAAAATATACAGGAATAATTACATCTTGGAAAAATATAACTTTATATTTGTGATATCTGAGTAGCTAGACAGGGGAGAATCCCTCTCTTTGCAGAAGACAAAATGACGTGACGGGATTAGCGTGACGTAGGCAGAGGGTAATTCCTTTCTTTGCAGAAGACAAAATGACGTGACGGGATTAGCGTGATGTAGGCAGAGGGGAATTCCCTCTCTTTGCAGAAGACAAAATGCCTTGACGGGATTAGCGTGACGTAGTCAGAGGGGAATTCCTTCTTCGGCCATATTTTAAATTAATACAAATTACATATTTTCTCCAAATGGATTGCTGTTACTTTTTTACCTATTTGACTCATTCATGATTATAATTTTGTCAATATAATGTTGGAAAGGGTTTAAGATCAAAATTATCTCTGGGCAAAAATTATTCCTTTTATCGTTTTGATTGGAATACAATATGTATCTACGCTTGATTGGCTTAATAAACCTAAGACCCCTTTGTAATTACTAACTTAATGCACAGTTTAACTTTAGGTATCTCACATTAAGGTTGGGGTCAATTTTCTTTTCGTGTACCTATTTGAACCCCGACTGTGTATATAACAGGCTGTATTATACAAATTGCTGGTTAAGATTTTAATGACTTCGTATGTTTTATTTTTATTATACTCTTACTAAAGGGATTACACTGGTAATTAGCTATAATACTTGCATTGTACACAATTTCTCCATTTTAGTAATATTATTTTGTGTATTGTGCTTACACAACTATAAAATTTTAATTAGTTTTTCCATTTAAATCGATTAATTAGCTTCTTTATTCAGGCTCGTATGGGCTTAAAAGCCTTGATTCCTCCATTATATTGCCTGACATTAACTGTGAGCTAAGCGCCATAAAGCACATAATGTCTTTGTTACTTTGCAACTGATTGAGCAGAGTGAACAAAGTTTAATTAACTATTAAGCCCACATTATACTAGTATACTATAGTCTTGACTGCTGTATGTATGCAATATATATATATATATGTGTGTGTGTGTGTATATATATTTATAGAGTTTATAATTCACTAAATAATAGTTGACGATTCGCGTATGTAGTGAAATTAGTTAAAAAGGAAGCCATTATTTTTCCGACTGCCGTGACACAGTGAAAGAATATTATAAGTTTGGACCCCACAACGACCTAATTAAAATATAGTCAATGTATTATTATCAATGTGTGTGAAGTTAATTAATTGAACCATAGTAAACATACAGCGGTCTTAGATAACTGAACTAACCACCGCGCGAGCCGTCCTGTAAAATCGCATTTCCAACTTTTTAATTACATTCTGATTATTTTTTTCCGGCTGCTATTTAATTAAAACAAGCCCGCACACTCTATTTCATTCTGTTTCCTAGATTTTGTTTTTGGCCTATAGAAGTCTATATTAGTTACAAAGTGGTTTAATTATATATGCGTTTAAGGAAGTATTTATTATATGGTGCAATTTTAAATTAGTTTTAACTGTAAGACGATAAATAATGGTGCTTCAAAACATGCATACTGTAAATCTATAGGAATCTAAATCTATTTAATGTGCTTCATTATTTCTCTTCCTGTATACTTCAACATTCTAGGTACCTAATTATTACTGTGTACTGCCTGTATAATATGTGATTCAATCACAATTCTATCCACTACCTTATAGTCAAGTCACCCTAATTATAATACCGTAAATTAATTAAAATTTTACTGCACAGTGAGTGTATCACATTGATTGCATATATATATAGGCGCATATGTGCATATTTAATGAGGTACAGCAAGCACCAAATGCACGTCGAGTTGGAATTGAATTAACTCTACAAGTTGCTTTTATATAATTAAAATAAAATTATTGTAGTATAGTTAGTTATAAGGCTAGCATTTAACTCTACGTGTACATATAATATATATATATATATCTTACTGAATGTGCATTCTTTTGGTAAATTCGCAGAGTATGTCTATAATTTCTCTAAATAAGGGGCGGAACCACAAATCTTGTGGTGGGGTAGAAACTTATACTTCTGAAGGGAGAGATTTTAATTACCAGTTATCTTGTCATAGTTGAATACAGGAGATGAATAATTCTGCCTCCTACCTCGCAAGTCTATACTATGTATACTATATACCCCATCTAGCCTCAATCGTAGAACGAGCTGGCTTACAACTCTGAGGAGAGGAGATGAGATGAGAAAAGAGGCGTGTTTGACTTTGAAATTAATTTTCCTGTTGGCTCTTCGTAATTTCTTTGATCATAACATCAGTTATTATAGAATCAGTATTTCACCGCGCTCCTCAATATTTTATGAATTTAATTAACTCGCTTATTTCAGATCTTGTTCAGGGACAAGTTATAATGTAAAATAACTTTTTCAATCATCAAAAACTCTCCTCTTTTTAGTCATTATATATGCAGTCCTTAGAAGTTTATATACATATGTATGTATGTACATAAAACTTATTATTTTTCTATTCTATATGCCTCCTTATTTATTGAATGTGTATATATAGCATATGTTATGATATGTCGCTGATATCTTTCAAGTATATACCTGTAATTTTGTTAAACTTTGTGGATACTATACTTATACTGAAGGAAGGAAAGTTATGGCAATTACTGCTATAATAAGGGATGATATAATTATAATTGCACCAGCGAAAGAAAATTGAAGAAAGAATCTAAGATTGGGTTCTTGATTTTTGGGGGGGGGGGGGGGGGGGGGGGGGGTTTTTGATTTTTTGCCCCCCCCCCCTCTTCATCGTAATACACCTTGTGACGTAACAATGCCTATCGTGTCCCTAACGTGTGTGTATATATAATGGTCAGGGTATGAAAAAGTAGGTAGACGCTGTGATGTTGTGTGTATTATTTGTAGATAAAATATACCCTCTTATAATTAAGTATAAAAAAATACTCAATTCACCCTGAAATTATGCGATTGCTAAGAATTCTCTGCCTATAGGTTGTATATTCTTATCTTTGTATTGCATGTTGAAATCAAACGAAACTCTACCTATCCTACATGTGTAGCGCATAAATACTAACATTTTCGACTCAGCTGTTTTGTTTTTTACAATATTGTATTGTATTTAAAGTATAACTACGAAAGTTTAAGTACAAACATGTTTTCAAATTATATTAAAAGAAATGCGTTAGATATACTATGTATAATATTTATCTAATTATAATAATCAGTACCATTCAATTCGCCGAAATAATGTTGTTTAATATATTATATAAAGTTATCTTTTAGCTTAGTGAGACCTTTTGGATATAATAACTTCAGAGATAAATACTAAGAATGTCGAATAGTATATTGTTGTTTAGAAGTTAAAACACAGACAAGGTCATTACGCCTTTTGAATATCGATCGATGAAAAAGACGACTTCGTTGCAGTATTGATTTTTTGTTTGTCCGAGGTTTCAATCGTTGTTAACACGTAAAAGTTCAGTTAAAGTATGCGTATTATGAAATTTGCTTTCTTGAAGTGAAAAATACTTTTTTTTAAGAGTCCACTCTAAATCCTTTGTTATTATTATAAAATTGAATAACACTGAATATCAAAGGAACAATATTATTGATAATCTGGATTTTATCGGAAATTGAGAGTTACAAGAATTCTTTACGGAAATTTTTATTTTTAGGGCATTGATACGAATTTTTTACCGTATGCTACATACTTTGAATCACTGTAACTTTTACAAACTTGTCTGCAGATGGCATGGAGAGATATTACAAATGTATATTAATATGGCGACAATAAAGTACCTATATAGCAAAGAATTTCTTATTACTCTGGAGTTTCTGATAATCTAAACTACGCTGGTATTTATTGTATTTGTGGCCTGTTTGGACATTACAGTTGAGTACCATACTAATGTTATCTCTCTTTATAATAAGCGACTACGATGCATATATTATATTATAGGTATATCTTACCAACTACTGTACATAGATAGACTCTTATATTCTGCTTTCGATTCTCTTCTTTGGGCTACTTCAAATAATTAGAAACTCAATCATCTCTGAAGATAATGAGATTACGGAAACGAATTTGGAAAGTAATTATGCTCTCCCAATTTCCTAGTGCTTCCCCGTTCCATTTTTTCCCTTTTAAGGGGGGGGGGGGATGGAAGGGGGTTGGGTACTCATTATTTTCTAATTGAACTCTCCGGTGTTGTTCTTCCTGTATATAGCGGTTACGGGGAATGGACAAGAGAATATGAGAGATATTATATTCTTAATGCCTGAACACAAAAAAATGAAATGTAGAGGGGAAGAAGAAGAAGTTGATGCTTCGACCATTTGGCTGAATATGGGGTTACCTACCTAAGATGCGTTTCGATACATATAGGTGTAGTACAGGGAGGCATCTAGTTTGGGGCAGAATTACTAACTATTTTGTTTAACTGTAATTGGAAAAAGATGTGAGGACAGATGCGTCGGTCTTCCATATATATATGCACATACATACTACTATCTATCAGTTCTTTTTATTTTGCTTATAAAACAGGACGATATATATGTGTATATATGTGCATTATCTATGTATATTACTATTATGAAAAGCTTTCCTACCTCCGTGTGTATATTTAGTTATCCTTTCAGTGTGTGATTGGTGCTACGAAAAATATTTATATAGAATATAAATTTTCATGAAGTTGTTGTTGTTGTATGTGTGTGTGTGTGTTGTGCAAAGAAAACTATTTTGTCTTCGTATTATTGGGAGAACATTTGGGGCTTTCTTAGAGCCTCGTTTGTAATCGTGCTCGGCTTTTCACTAAGTATATCTTGCACTTTTTATGAATGAATTTAAAATTTCATTATTCTACAGCTCTATCGAATATATACCTAGAATATATGGAGATCTCTATTTTTCCTTTAATTAACACTGATGATTTGGTCCTCAGATTGTTTGATAGTTGAGCAAAATTAATACCAACATAATTTATGATGATTTTAATCAAATATTGATCGATATTCTATAATCCACATATATATTTAACTTTTTGATAATATTATTAAAACTGAGCTAATATATTTTATTAATTTAATAAGGTGATGTATATTGAAGTTTTATTTATGCCTGACACTTTTTTTCCTCAATAGCTATTAGCGATCTATTTTTTGTCCCCCGCTGTATTACTTAATCATAACTACGTTGACACGATATACTTTTTTTCTGCTGAATAATTTAGAGAAGAAAATCAATGATATAAATTCGCTCAGGCTCTTCTCGCTTTTGCTTCATGCGAGTATTCTTGACGGTAATTATTTATTGCAGCATTATCGCAGTCACACAGGTCTATTAATAAACCCCCCTCCCCATGATATGACCCCCCCCCCCCCCATATCAGGCTGTGTACCTAGCTGCAGAAACGGCTGACTGGATGGAGATATAGCTATATTGCAGTGCAGGCATTCATCATTATGCTGGGCAGGAAATACTACACTATGATCGGATGGCTATATAGTTTATCGTCAGTGTTGGATATGTGTTTGTACATATTTTTGTTATTTTCATCTCCTTTATGACGACAATTCTTGCTTGAAATTATTGTTCGGGACTGTTTTCGCCTCATATCGCCCTATCTATCGCCCACCCATTCTTGAATTGCAGCGTATAATGGATTTATCTATCTTTATACAGACTTACATTTAAAAATATATATTTCCGATAAGATTCTTGATCTTTTGTTTAGTATAATACAATAATATAGTAAATAGAAGCTTTCTAACTTGCTCGGTAGATGGCAGTACGTTTATTAATTTTATTAATTATCGATTTTTGTATGATTGATTTGATTGATTATCGATTTTTGTCATTTTTAGAAACAAGGTTTTCACTATTTGAAATACATAGATGTTTAAAATCATATATTCATAAAGGCTAATATAGTAAAATAATTAAATGAATTGTTAAATATAAAACAACATACATATGTATATATACAATTTGTGGTGACTTTATGTAAAATGATTATAGATCGATGATTACATATTATGTATGTATGTTTTCAAAGTAGAACAGCTACATTTTCGCTGTGCTCGTTAATTGTACTATTTTCTCATTTCCTGTATTAGGAAATATTTATAATCATCAGAAGATTGAATATTTTTAATGGTAATTAATATTACTAAAATGTAAGCAAATCTCACTTTAGATAGTCATTAAAAAAGTAACTAAAATTCATGCTTTGTAATAATAAAGTAGTGTCAGTATATTCATCGCTAAAGCGGAAAATATACCAATTTCTGCACGTATATGCAAGTACACATTTTGTTAATTTATATGTTATCAAGACTTTGGCTGACAAAATATGATCAGATTAAGGTATTTCCGCTTTGGGTACTCTGGTGTGATTCAGTCAAACAAAATCTAACAATGTACAAATGCGCAGAGGAAGATAGTGTGTTGCATTGCTAAGTGTTTTTGCCTGGTGTTTCTATTTCAATTTATTCACAGGCAGCGATTCCGTTGATTTTAACTCTATAATTACTTTCACATAAACGTGTGAATGTTCCTCTATATCAGCTGCGATCGAGGAAAACCTTTTAGTTACCCCTCCCCTTCCACCCCACCCCACTCGCAAAGCAAATTAAACTTTAAAATATCTGCTGGCTACTTCTTATAAGAGAAGAAGCAGAATCGACTTACTTAACTTCTGTTTTTGACTTGTTTTATTTACTGTAATTTACTCTTATCGTTAACTATATCTGTGGTTTGAATGTCATCATTCTCAAAACCACCCACACGTATGTGTCTTTTTCAATTAGAGGTTGACAGGGGTTTAATAGTTTTATTATTATAATGTGGGGGGGGGGGGGGGTTGACTGTGTGTGTAATATGGCAAAGATAAAACTGGAGTATTAACTGACTTGACTGTATATATTCTATATTGTGAGAAGCTCTATATAGTTCATGCATGCTTACTTAGCTAAGTCAATAAAAAAGCATTGTGTATTTTATACGCTTATTAAATTATTCACCAACACTACCGTGCAGTATTCGCTTAGTTCAGAATATATATTTATTGGTGTAGACTTGTTTATTCTTCTTCTTTTTTTAATAGAATTATTAAAGTCACAAACTGAGGGGTCTTAAAATGATGCCATTCTATTAAGGGTATTTGTGGGGTGATGTTAGTGCGATGGAATCAATCGTTTTTCTTAATTCAAAATGTATATACGAATGAATACTAAATTATTTTGATAGTACGTGTATATTATATTTTATTCATACATAACATTTCTTTGTAAGCATTGAACAATATATAATAAGAAATACGTTTACTAATTTGTATGCGCACCTAATAACATGTAATTTGTAAGTTTACTTATTTCACATACACACACACACGTGAAATATTTAATTAAAACTGCCGAATACAGTGCGTAGAATAACGAAAGCCTGGAAAGGGTTATTGGTTATTTCGTATAATGTAATTAATTAAAGTTTCGTGGGCTGCCCCTCATGGCCTCCCTGGTTTTTTGTTTGTTTATTAATGAACTTCCTTGATTCGGTATATAGCTTGTAAGCGACCGACAAATTAGATAAACACAGATTCTATAATATATAGATACGTATTTCCGCACATGTACAAATGATAATTTATACATGTTCTATTTTTCAAAGGCTAGCTCCTCTACTTACTATGTATATACACTTACTTTTTGCTCTGTCTGTGTTTGTAGAGCTTTTACATGCACAAGCCATCCAATATTATATAGTCAGTCTATCCATGAATGTAGCAATTATCTATGCACAAATCCTTCATACATCCTCACTGGGTATATATAGAACTGTACACCGGACTGCCAGTACACAGAGAGTGGAAAATCACAGAGGGCGTTATTAATTACACTAATTAAATATTTTCCAGGAGTGGTGTTAGAATACCAGATGGTTTGCAACTATTTCCCGGTTTTTTGTATGTGTTCTTAACATCTCTGATATATTATATCGTCTAAATATAAAAAACATTCGTATGGTTACAAATGTAACTTGTGTCTTAGAAGGTCTAAATTGCCCCCTCAACTACGCTTAGTACCCGATAATTTCAATCTTAGTAAGCAGTGTATATACCTCCTAAATTTATCCGAGGAGATAAATGTAATGCATTTGTAGAAATTGAGGGAAATAACAAAGATGTTATTAAAATTGTTAACACAGCTTGATTTTTCGATAAATTAAAACAGTCTTAGAAAAGAGTCTGAAGAATGTTTTGTTTTAAGTGTTGCTCACTTCATTATAGGTATACCTGGAATTATTAATCTGTATATATTAATAGATTGATATTAAGTATAATGTCTTTTGTGAAATGAATTCGAGGTTGAAAACATTTTATTTATAAAATACATTTCTAAACACTTTTAACTAGAAACATTCAAAACAGTTCTAATTCTTAAACATGTTAAATGAATGTTTTTAATAACTTTTGATGCGCATTTCATACTATAGGTGAATGAATGGACTTAGTTCAATTGTTTTATATATGTATATGTTTTTAGAACTAAATAATTTCTAATTAATTAATAACTATTATATTATAATTTAATAAGTACATTCTAACAAATAAGGCCGGGGTTCCCCGTGTTTGTCTTCTAAAAGAAAGGGAATTCCTCTCTGCCTACGTCACACTAATCTCGTCATGTCATGTGTATCTAGTGATATAGACAGAAAATGAAATTTTTGAAAATTTAAGAATCCTAAAACCTAAATAGTTTAATAAGTTTCAGAATTAAAAATACTTTGAATTGTTCATTGGCAAGAAAGCAAAGGGTAGTTCAAAATATATTGTGAAATTATTTTAAAATATGTTTTTAAGAACTTTTATCCTGGTAAAATGTGTCAAAACAAATTACTAACTGCAAAAAATAATATAAAATCATTGAATAGTTTATAATCACTTGGTTGTAATAAAAAGCAATAACAACATTTTTTCAACAAAATGATAGGAATGAATCCCCTCTCATCTCTCCAAGGCGGTATGATGGACCCCGTCGGACGACCCCTATTCACAGGCGGGGGTACAACACCCATCATGCAACACCACCCCCCTCCTACCATCACCTCAACCGCAGCCATTGTCCAGCAACAGCAGCACCACCTCCAACACCATCCACCAACCTCTGCTCCTGGGTCCTATCAGTACCAGTCGTGCGCCGGCTGTGGGAGCAAGATCCAGGACCGGATGATGCTCAATGCAGTCGACCGATTCTGGCACACGGAGTGCCTCAAGTGCTCCTGCTGTGGGATGCCGCTCAATGATTTGGGGAGCTCGTTCTACGCGCGTGGGAACATGCTCCTTTGTCGCAAGGACTACATCAAGTGAGTGGCGCTAGAATTACAAATAACGAGGACATAATATTCAGTGTCAATGACAGTATTATGGTACTAACAGTTATCGATCGTAAAATGAATACTATAACTAAGTAAGATCTTTTATTTTTGGCCTGTATATGGACTGATTTTAGCTGCTTTCGTTTTCATTTGTAATATGCCGACGTAAAACATCTGTAATTGGTTATTTTTTCTAGGGTGACTTCGTGAATTTATAATAGAGCAGCAGGTTTTATCAACTTTATTCTACAATTTAGTGAGTGGTGTTCAATTCGTGTTACGTATTTTTGTGTGCTTCATATAACTATCGATCGAACTTAATACTCGATCAATACTCGTTGTGTGTTAACATAATATTCACAGCATTTTCGAAATGCATACCTTGTTGAATGAAAGACGCGCCACAATCCAGCTCCCTAGCTACACCGCCATTGTGTGTTTGACTCATTGATATACTATTTATCGATTTGTTGCCCTCTATGAAGACGAGCTTGGAAGGAACAGAGACGCATTTTCTGCTTGATGTGACTCTCCTGGTCACTGAACCGTGCGTTATGTCCTGATAAATTACTCCTTTCTCTCCTCTCCTCAAATCCTTCTCTTGTGTCGATCGATAATAATCGGTTTGGCGTATAATTCAAGCCACCCCCCCCCCCCCCCTAGTTCTTTCTTCACATCGTCTTGCTGCAATTGGGGAGAAAATTAATTTTATTTTCATCAAGAAATTTTTTTCTTCTTCGTCTTAATGCTAAGAGGTAAAATTAACTCGTTGCTTGCTCTGTGAGGGGGGATGAACCCTTTTTTAGGGATTGTTTGTTGATCACGTGAGTACTGTCTTCTTTTAGAGAGACATGTGTAGTATTGTTTTTGACTCACATTTACGTTGGCACTCGAATTTTAAAACGACGGATGGTCAACTTTAATTTAATGGACATTTTGAAATGGTGATTGTCGTCAGCTGTGCAGTTGATTGTGTAAATTATTGGTTTAAAATGCGGCAGCTGAAAACGTAATTTTGTTGTTCGAATTATTGGTTAAGTTATTCGCTATTTATCGAGCTATTTGTATACTCTAATTTTAATATTGCCTTCTCAAGGATAACTTTACAATTGTTTTACAATTAATTATTGTCTTTCTTATTTCTCTCTAATGGGGAATTCTCAGTCTATCGAGCTTAACATGGTGAAATTTCCCCAAGTTTCTATACTATAGAGCAGTGAAAGCCACTTTTTAATAGCTCCTCGAATTACCGAGATATCGCATATGCTAGGCGACTTTCCTATCTATCAAATGCTATCTTAAAAGATGCCTTTTTGCCCGAATTAAAATAATCGATTGAAGCAAAGTTCCCTTCCTAAATCCATTTCTATGATCTATACACTCTAAAATAACCTTTATCACGACTACGTCTCTACTGAGCAAGTATCCGAATATTGAAAGAATAGCACGGCAGCAGCTATAATAGGACGTAGCCTGACAGTATTTCTGACGCAATAGCTGTTTATGTGGGCGCCATACACACATATACTGTGTATACAGCTCCAACACACAATTATTCTATGATTCAACCTGTTTAGTGTTGCTCGTCACACTTCCTATCGGCGGTGGTTCTTTGTTCCAGCTACACTGTCTGTGTGTATGCGTGTTTTCAGCTCGCTCTGGGTCTGTTAGCCTGTCTCACCTGTTCGAGAGACAAACAGACTCTAACTCCTGAATAATCGATAACGCTGCAAGCACCCTGTTATAATAATAATAATAACGCCGAAACTATCAGACAACACTGTTAAGCTAGGAAGCCACCATATTCAGTCTATCTATCTACTCATCACTTGAGTTTATATCAACTTTGCATCGGTACAACTGGCGGAGGGTGCTTTTATGTGAATATTATCATCTTTGTTGTAGTATATCTAGATAGAGCTAAGTTTTGTTTATGATTTCATGATATAGCAAACTACCGTCCGGGATTTAGCTTTATTTTTACTCAACTGACATTAGTTAATAAATGGGTTGAATGTTGTTAGCTAAACTTAATCACAGTCAAACTTGTATGTACGAATATTTGGTTATTATTGATTGATAAATAATATCTATGAATTTAAAGATCGTATGGCAACTTTTAATTGACTTGATTATTTAATGAATCAATCAATAGACGACTGACTACGTTATCTTGCTGTCATCCGGTTGTATTGATCGTCAGTGTTGTTGTACATATGAATTTAGTACGCAGGTTAACCAGCTGAACAATCGATTCACCTGATATCAAGAATCACGTGACTTATTTCATCACAAAATAGAGAGAGAAAGATGATTTCAGGATGCCTTTGATTGATGTTGATTCACTCATTGATTAGAGCAGTTTTCTCCCCCTCCTTCCTCCTTTGCTTATCTCATCAGAAGCAGCCAGCTAACTTCCATCCTGGCCTGTCTCTCTCGTGCTGATGGAAATTGATTTATTTACTTACCTACTGTAGGTACTCCATCTCAGTTAGAAGGTTATTAGAATTATTTATTTACGTATCTTTTATCAAACCAAGCGTAATAGCTCCTCTGTTCATTATTATTCTCTGTATTATGTACATATAATTACAGACTGTAGATTCATGCATATTGAATCGCTGATAAGCCTTAAAGCTTTTCAATCATTGTAAACTAGAGTGACTCTTAAGGTAATTTTATCTTCCATGTTTCTGTTAATATGTCTTGATTAGTTTTAATATTAATCCATAACTTGTGCACATTATTTAGTATTTGTATTGATTATAATATATACATAAATAACCTGTTCTTTTCTATCGATTAAAATTTCAAATATTCAAAGTTTCATACAATTCTTGGCTTATTTAAAAAATTAATCTAATTAGTATTTAATTTTTTTCATGCAAACTTATGTTGATAATAACTGCGTGAATATCATAAACTTCTTTAATTGTTATTTCTACTGTCCTTCCTGCAGAATGTTCGGTCTGACAGGGACCTGTGCGAGTTGCCATTTGGCCATTCCCGCGGACGAACTGGTGATGCGGTGTCAAGGTGCCGTCTACCACCTCAAGTGCTTCGCCTGTGTCCAATGTCACTCGCGCCTCCAGCCGGGCGAACGCTTTTCCCTTGTCAACGGCCGACTCTTCTGCGAGCACGAGTTCCCCAAGATCTTCGGCGCCGGAGGAGGGGGGAATGCCACCGCGTCCTCTACGGGACCTGGAACCACGACAACCACACCGTCCGTATCCACGAGCGCAAGTGGTACCACGACAACCAAAGGCAAACAGAAGGTTCGTAGCCTGGCTTTGACCCAATATTTGATGGCCACCCGTGGAGTGGTGAATATCTAGTTTCAAGATAAGACTATCTTATAGCGTTGTCCTGTACATCGAAGAATCATCTAATTATACTAATTAGATCGTCATGACGACTGTCAAGCGGTATTGACATTATAGTGGGTATTCTACAAATAGCCTCGAATAACTGTCAGTAGAGCTGGCTGACCTTTGTGCATTTCAGTCGTTAAATCGATAATTTATTCATAGATTTTCTCTCTCAACTAGCTCCATGTTGCTCGGTACTAGTCTAATCTTTGATTCAATGCGCTAGAAGGGTAGATGCCTCACGTTAGTCATTTTAACCGAATACCAAATAAAATGTAAACTAGTAAAAACATTTCTTCTCGATACTTTTCTATCTCCTTTCCTCTCTCCCCTCTCTTCTCTTCTCCTCCCCGCAAACCTGTAGAAAGGGGTGGACAATCGAAGGTACCCTCTGCCAGTTTGCTGAAACCGTCATTGTAGATGTCACCGTACGAACCAGCCCCACCCAACTCACCCTGCCAATCAATTACAGACCAGTCGTTGACACAGAAACGTACCAGCCATCCACTTCAATTCATAATAATCAAACCAGGATTTCGCGGTAAATCTCGGCGAAATTAATAAATAGTTAACCGACGTTTCTATTCCAGCAGACCAGCAAGTTATTGATCGTATATACAACAGCATAACTTTGTGCATATTATAGCATTATCTTATTTCCCATACTTTGTACGAGTACTTTAGCCCTACGGACTAATTCTGTATATATTTATATTTCATTCATTTATACGCCTCCCGTTTGTATTGGATTAACTGACTTCGATTGACAGTCATAATTATATCTCTATGGAAACAAGCCTTATTCCTTGATCCAGCCCAATTTAGCAAAACGACAGGATACTCAATTTCATTCTTGGGCTCTTCCGAGTAGTAATACATATTATTATTGATCTGACTCATACACAAACACCGACTCTGTAAATAGTAGGTATTGCAAATCTAACATGGTTACAGGTTAGTTTCAATAACTTCTTGTTTATTATTATTTCCTTCTTACTGGCAATAATTGCATCCAGATATTTTTTTACTCACAAAAATGGACACTCATTTGGGACTTTGTTGTACCGTTTCCTAAGCGATTATTCTTTCTATTTGCTAACTGATTTACTGTTATGATTATACAAAAGGGAGATCAATATATTGACTGCAAATAACCCAAAATCTATCAAACTATGCCCATCGATTTTTAACAAATACAATAGCATCTAAGTTTTAAAGTCTGATTTTACTGAACGATTTCTAATTTTTAAATTTTGAATTTATTGAAGAGTATACTTTTTGTTGATATAATCTTGACTTTAAATTTCAAAATCGTCCAATGTCCAAGTTTTATCAATATCTTAAATGTTATATTCGAATGTAGTTACCTCTCGATATTATTGAAATAATAGTTTGATATTGTTGTTTGTTACGGATTTATTTATTTAATATTATGGGGTATGTTCGTAAATGAAGCTAATTTCTGACTCTCAATGACTTGTGTGTATATATTCGATTTTTAAATTAATAATTGTTTTAAACATCCAAGAGAATTATTTGTTTGCTTGGTTTGAATATTTATGATATTTCAATTTTAATCAATTTAATCTGTGAACAGTTCACATATTAATAAATATTTCAATAGATGAAGACATTTTTGAATTTAAAGTAACGATATATGGGAATAGTACAATTAATTAATTCGTAAGTTTTTCTCTTGGATGTTCCGTACGCCCACTCCCCCCTCCATCTGTATATATTTGCGGTGTCTTGGATTGGAAACACACCGTATTTACTACTTCTGATAATTAAGCTAACTTTGTACATAGGTATAACACTATATACTGATATATGTATATATATATAATCTACAACAATGTATATTCTGACTAATCTGGGCTCCAAATAAATTCAAATGAAAACTATATCGACATTATTTGACAGTTTTACTATCAGACAAACTAATTTTCCATTTTGTCAACATTTTTGGTCTCTCAGGACCTTTCACTCCACACATCTTGTAACTTCAATTTGTATATTATCAAGTAAAGTGCCACTTTATATTACTTCAATTCTAGTCTTTTTCTCTTTCGTATTCTAGTCATAGAAATAAACCAATATACATATATATGCAATTAATCAATATATTATAACCTAAATCCATAGATATTAGTCAGGGTTAACCTAGATCGGAAAACTAACCAATTTACGTAGTAAATGCTTAGGATTTCAACT